>JAOXJP010295896.1:0-18539 GCA_025762735.1 Platanus orientalis | reverse complement strand
GCTGCATACATCTTGCCCTCCCCAGACCCCGCGTTAGCGGAAGCCTCGTGCACTGGGCCGCCCCTTTTTTTGACGATTGATGGAAAAGTATAGAGAAAACAAGAAAGATCTTCACATGGTCTTTATTGATATAGAAAAGGCATATGATATAGTACCAAGAGAGATCATTCGGTGGGTTTTGGATAAAAAAGGGGTCCCAACTCCCAAGTAGATATATTGACATAGTTAAGGTTATGTATGATGGAACAATAACTAATGTTAGGACAATCGGGGGATAAACAAGTGAGTTTGTGATCACAATAGGCTTGCACCAAGGGTCAGCATCGAGTCCATACCTTTTTTACTTAGTTATGGATGAATTGACTAGGCGTATACAGGAGGAAGTGCCATGGTGTATGCTATTTGATGATGATGTTGCGTTGATTGATAAGACTAGAGAGGAGGTAAATGCCAAGTTAGAACCATGGTATCAAATATCTCAAAATATCTTAAATATCTTCCGACATATGTCCATATCTACCAAGACCGACACGACATATTACTATACCGACACGAAACATTAAGTACATTATAAAAAATTCATTTTTTGGTCAACTTGATGTACAATGTCAGTGCGTTGAGCGAATTTTCCCCTTTCACAGTGTATTATTGCCTAATATCGACATTGTGTTGTTATGATAAAAAATTATATAAAAAACGATAAATATCAAAGAAAGTAGAAGGGGGGAAAAGAAGAAGTTGAAGATAAGAAAAAATGAAGATAATCTATTTGTTCCCATATGCTTATACGGTTGAATTATAATAATTTTATCAACCATTATGTATGCATGTGTATTTTTAAAGAATATTAAAATACAAGTGTACTAAAATAAGCTATTATTCCTAATGAATCTATTTGTTTCCTTGTGCATATGTAGTTAGATTAGAATATGCTTCTTAAGTTTCCACAATTTTTACAATATTTCTTTTCGATATTTCCGACATTTCCGATATATGTCTTATTTTGGCCTGACCGATATTTCCACCGACACCGACATTTTGAACCTTGCTCACAAGCCGTTTTTATTTGAACAAGTGGTTGTTTACTCTCCAAATGCATGAGGGTATATCCATTAAAGACCATCTTGATGAATTTAATAAAATTAATTTTGGATTTAAGAAATATTTATGTCAAAATTGATGATGAGGACCAAGCTATTATTCTGATGTATTCTTTACCACCTTCTTTTGAACATTTTGTTGATACCATGATGTATGGGAGAGATACTCTCTCTATGGAGGATGTCAAGGCAACCCTAAACTCTAAAGAGTTGAAGAAGAGGGTGTTTGAGGGTATTGCTAAGAGTTCAGGTGAAGGTTTGGTTATGAGAGGAAAAACACAGGAGAAGGGATCTGATAGTGTAGGTCAGTCTAGATCAAAACATAAATCCAGAAATTTGAAATGTTTTCGTTGTCACAAGAAAGGGCAGTTTAGAAAAGACTGTCCACAGTGTAAAGGGGAAAGAAATGAGAAAACCTTTGATTAGGGAATGTTGTTGGTGTTGTAGAGGATAGTGTTGATGTTCTCCGAGTTACTAATGGTAGCCTAGGTGATGATTGGATTCTTGATTCGGGTTATACCTACTACATTTCTCCTAATAGAGAATGGTTTACCACTTATCAATCAATAAATGGTGGTAAGGTTTTGATGGGAAATAATGTAGTCTGTAAGGTAGTTGGGATAGGTTCAATTTGAATTAAGATGTATGATGGTATTGTGAGAACTAATGTCAGGCACACTCCAAAACTAAGAAAAAGTCTGATTTCTTTAGGTACGCTTGACTCCAATAGCTATAGTTATAAAACTGAAGGTGGAGTTTTGAAGGTCTTGAAGAGTGTTATTGGTGTGATGAAGGGACAACAGAAAAATGGTATTTATTTGTTGTAGGATAGTACAGTTATAGGTGCAGTTGTTGTATCGACATCAAACTCAGATTCAGACATCACCAGGTTGTGGCATATGCGGTTGGGGCATATGAGTGAGAGGGGTATGATAGTGTTGAGCAAACAGAATTTGCTTTGTGGCAAAAAAACAAGAAAACTGGACTTTTGTGAGCACTGTGTTTTTGGGAAGCAACACAGGGTGAAGTTCAGTATGGTTGTTCATAGGACCAAAGGTACCTTGGATTATATTCATTCAGATCTTTGGGGTCCCTCTCACATTCCATCTCTTGGTGGTGGAAGGTATATGCTGACATTAATTGATGATTTCTCTCAAAAAGTATGGGTATTTATTTTGAAGCACAAGAATGAATTCTTTGTTAAATTCAAGCAGTGGAAAGCTTTAATCGAGAAGCCAACAGGGAAACAAGTCAAGCGCTTAAGAACTGACAATGGCATAGAATTCTGTGGAGATTCTTTTAATGAGTTTTGCAACAACGAAAGGATTGTAAGACACCACACAATCAGAAATACACCACAACAGAATGGTGTTGCAGAATGGATGAATAGAACACTATTGGAGAGGACAAAGTGTTTGCTTTCTAACGTTGGGTTGTCCAAGGAATTTTGGGTTGAAGCTGTTAACACCGCTTGTTATTTGGTGAATAGGTCTCCATCAACTGCTATCGAGTGTAAGACTCTTGAGAAAGTTTGGTCTGGTTCTCTTGTTAGTTACATTGATTTGAGAGTGTTTGGTTGTCTTATTTATGTTCATGTGAATGAGGGTAAACTAGAGCTAAGAGCAAAGAAGTGTATATTTCTAGGATATGTAGATGGGGTGAAAGCATTCAGGTTATGGTGTCCTGATTCTAAGTCATCCAAGTTTGTTATTAGCAGGGATGTGATCTTTGATGAGTCGTCTAAGTTGAATCCTAAAAAAGAGTGTTTTGATACAGGAAAAGACCACGATGTCAGGGAAAAGGTGGAGCTTGAGATAAAGGTTTCAAAAAATATTTAAGAAGATGTTCCAGCTCAGGTAGATGAGGAAGAGGTGCAACATTCTGAGGAGGAAGACGCACCAAAAGAGAAACAATATAATCTGGCTAGGGATGGGGAAATGAGGCATATTAGACCACGTAAGAGATATTGCTATGCAGATCTGGTTATGCACTTAGTGTGGAAGAAGATATTGAAGTTTAGGAATCGTATACTTATCATGAGGCCATCACTGGTGGAGAGTCAGCAAAATGGACTGTTTCCATGAGTGAGGAGATTGAATCTCTTCACAAGAATCATACTTGGAAGCTAGTGAGACTGTCGAAGGGTCAAAAGATTGTGGGCTATAAATGGTTCTTCAAGAAGAAAGAGGGAACTCCAGGGGTGGAAGATGAAAGGTTCAAAGTATGGTTGGTGGCATTGGGTTATACTAAAAAATAGGGCATTGACTTCAATGAAATGTTTTCACCTGTTGTGAAGCATAACTCAATTCGGGTGCTATTTTTCATGGTTGCTCTATTTGACTTGGAGCTTAAGCAACTTGATGTCAAGATTGCTTTTCTGCACGGTGAACTAGAAGAGCAGATTTATATGCATCAGCCTGAGGGATTTATGATCCAAGGAAAGGAGGACTACGTTTGCTTATTAAAAAAAATCTTTGTATGGTTTGAAACAATCTCCTAAGCAGTGGTATAAGCGGTTTGATACCTTTATGGTTGAAAATGGCTATTGTGGGAGTAAGTTTGACAGTTGTGTCTATTACATGAAGCTTTCAGATGGTTCTTTTGTTTATTTGTTGTTGTATGTTGATGACATGTTAGTTACTGCTAAAAACAAGTTTGAGATCAACAAATTGAAGGCTTAGCTTAGTGGTGAGTTTGAGATGAAAGATTTGGGTGCTGCAAAGAGGATATTGGATATGGAAATTCACACAGACCGAAGAGCAGGTAGACTGCTTATCACAGAAAAGGTACATTGAGAAGGTGTTAGAGCACTTTGGTATGTAAGAGTCGAAACTAGTGAGTACTCCATTTGTAGCTCATTTTAAACTCTCAACTGCTTTGTCACCACAGACTGAGGAGGAGGTGGAATACATGTCACATGTTCCTTATGCTAGTGCTGTTGGGAGTATTATGTATGTTATGGTGTGCACTAGGCTAGACATTTCACAAGTTGTTAGTGTGGTTAGTAGATATATGGGTAAACCTAGAAAAGCACATTGGCATGCTGTAAAATGGATTCTTCTGTATTTGAGAGGTTCTTCAGATATTGGGTTGGTATATGATAGAGGTAGTGACACTTCTGGTAATGTTGTTGGATACGTTGATTCTGATTATGCTGGAGACCTGAATAGGAGGAGGTCTTTGACAGGGTATGTCTTCACTCTTTGTGATGGTGCCATAAGTTGGAAGGCAACTTTACAGTCTACAGTTGCCTTGTCTGCTACTGAGACAGAGTATATGGCAGCTACAAAGGTAGTAAAGGAAGGTATTTAGCTGAGAGGTTTGGTTGGTGATTTGGGATTCCAACAAGAGCAAATTACTATGTATTGTGATAGCTAGAGTGCCATACATCTAACTAAAAATTAGATGTACCATGAGAAGGCCAAACATATTGATGTCAGACTTCACTTTATTCGAGATGTGGTTCATGAGGGTGCTATCTTAGTGAAGAAAATTGCTACAACAAAGAATCCAATAGATATGATGACCAAACCCATTTTTACAGTCAAGTTCAAGCACTGCTTGGACTTGATTGATTTTTATAGTACCTGAGTGCCCCTAAGGGGCTTGTGTGAGGATAGCTAGAGTAGTTTATGTTTTGTGGAGATTGATGGAATTCAAGCCAAGGTAGAGACTTGTTGAGTGTAGTTCAAATTCTACTTTGTGTTCCAAATGCTATTGATGTCTCAGAGAAGTACTGGTGATCAAGCCACGTGTCCGCCGGTCGAGCTCGGTGGTGAGTTCGCTGGGCCCCCGGCCGCCAGATCTGACCCGTTTTCGAGACGTGACCTGCGACGCGGTCCGGTTCCTTTTGTGAGTACCCGCATATATAAGATGCGTCAGGGTTTTTTGAAAAGTGATTCCGACTTTGACAGAGTGAGAAAATGGGCGGAATGGTGTATTTTGGGGCTTAGGGTTTGAGAGATTGTTTTTCCTTGTAATCTTCATTGTTGATAGTGAAATTCCTTGCCGTCTTCGCTCGTGGATGTAGGCTATAAGCCGAACCACGTATATCGTTGTGTTTCTGTGTGCTTTGTGTTCATTGTCTATTATGATTTTCTCTTTGGTTTGTGTGTTTAGTCGTAACAAACTGGTATCAGAGCTATTTAGTTGTTCGATCTCCAATGGCAGCAAAGTTTGACATAGAGAAATTCGATGGGAGGAACGATTTTAGCCTCTAGCAAGTGAAGATGTGAGCTTTATTGGTTCAACAGGGGTTGATGAAAGCACTGAAGGGTAGAGATTCTCTACCTGAAACCATGACGAAGGATGATAAGGATGACTGATTGGAAAAGGCACACAGTGCGATTCTATTGTGCCTGAGAAATGAAGTTTTGCGAGAAGTTGTACATGAGGAGACGACTACTGGATTATAGCTCAAACTGGAAAGTCTGTACATGACAAAATCTCTCACAAATCATTTGTATTTGAAGAAGCAGTTGTTTACTCTCTAGATGCACCAAGGTATGCCCATTAAAGACCATCTTGATGAATTTAATAAAATTATTTTGGATTTAAGAAATATTGATGTTAAAATAGATGATGAGGACCAAGCTATAATTTTGATGTGTTCTTTACCACCTTCTGTTGAGCATTTTGTTGATACCATAATGTATGAGAGAGATATTCTCTCTATAGAAGATGTCAAGGCAGCCCTAAACTCTAAGAAGTTGAAGAAGAGGGTGTCTGAGGGTATTGTTGAGAACACATGTGAGGGTTTGGCTGTGAGAGGAAGAACACGGGAGAAGGGGCCTGATAGCAGAGGTCGATCTAGATCTAAATCTAAATCCAGAAAATTGAAGTGTTTTCGTTGTCACAAGACAGGTCATTTTAGAAAAGACTGTCCAGAGCATAAAGGAAAAGGAAAGGGGAAAACCTCTGATTCAAGGAATGTTGCTAGTGTTGCAAAAGACAGTGGTGGTGATGGTCTCTCAACTAATTATGGTAGCCTAGCTGGTGATTGGATTCTTGATTTGGGTTGTACCTATCACATTTGTCCCAATAGAGAATGGTTGACCACTTATCAATCAATATTTGGTGGTAAGGTTCTAATGAAAAATAATGTAGCCTATAAGGTAGTTGGGATAGGTTTAGTTCGAATTAAGACGCATGATGGTATTGTGAGAACTTTGATTAATGTCAGGCACACTCCAGAACTAAGAAAAAGCCTGATTTCCTTGAGTACACTTGACTCCAATGGTAGTACTTATAAAGCTGAAGGTGGAGTTTTGAAGGTCTTGAAGAGTACTCTTGTTGTGATGAAGGGACTGAGGAACAATGACATCTATTTATTGTAGGGTAGTATATTTACAAGTGCAGCTACTATATCGACTTTGTACTCAGATTCAAACATCACCAGATTGTGGCATATGCAGTTGGGGCATATGAGTGATAGAGGTATGACAATGTTGAGTAAATAGAATTTGCTTAGTGGTCAGAGTACAAGAAAACTAGACTTTTGTAAACACTGTGTCTTTGGGAAGCAGCGCAGGGTTGCATTTAGTACGGCTGTTCATAGAACTAAGGGTACCATGGATTATGTCCATTCGGATCTTTGGGGTCCCTCTCGTGTTCCTTCTATAGGTAGTGGAAGGTATATGCTGACATTAATTGATGATTTCTCTCGGAAGTTTTGGGTATTTATTTTGAAGCACAAGAATGAAGTCTTTGTTAAGTTCAAGCAGTGAAAGGCTTTAATCGAGAAGCAAACAGGAAAACAGGTCAAGCGCTTGAGAACTGACAATGACATGGAATTCTATAGGAGTTCTTTTAATGAATTTTACAACAATGAAGGGATTGTGAGACACCGCATAGTCATAAATACACCACAACAGAATAGTGTTGCATAACGGATGAATAGAACATTATTGAAGAGGGCAAGGTATATGCTCTCTAATGTTGGGTTGTCCAAGGAATTTTGGGCTGAAGCTGTTAACAAAACTTGTTATTTAGTGAATAGGTCTCCATCAACTGCTATCAAGTGTAAGACTCTTGAGGAAGTTTGATCTGATTATCCTGCTAGTTACACTGATTTGAGAGTGTTTGGTTGTCCTACTTATGCTCAAGTGAATAAGGGTAAACTGGAGCTAATATTTCTAGGATATGCAGATGGGGTGAAGGGATTCAAGTTGTGGTGTTCTGATTTTAAGTCATCCAAGTTTATTATTAGCAGGGATGTGACCTTTGATGATTCTAATATATTGAATCCTAAGAAGGAGTGTCTTGATACATGAAAAGATCACAGTGTCAGGGAGAAGGTGGAGCTTGAGATTAAAGCTTTAGAAAATATTCTAAAAGATGTTCCAGCTTAGGTAGATGAGGAATAGGTGCAACATCTTGAGGAGGAAGATGCACCACAAAAGCAATAATATAATTTGGCTAGGGACAGGGAAAGGAAGCAGATTAGACCACTTGAGAGATATGACTATGCAGATCTAGTTGCTTATGCACTTAATGTGGCAAAGTATATTGAAATTCATGAAATGTGTACTTATCATAAGGCCATTACTAGTAGGTATTCAACATAATGGATTGTTGTCATGAGTGAGGAGATTGAATCTCTTCACAAGAATCATACTTGGAAGTTAGTGAAACCGCCAAAAGGCCAAAAGATTGTGAGCTGTAAATGGGTCTTCAAGAAAAAAGAAGGAACTCAAGGGGTGGAAGATGCAAAGTTCAAAGCACAGTTGGTGGCATTGGGCTATACTCAGAAAGAGGATATTGACTTCAATGAAGTGTTTTCACCTATTGTGAAGTATATCTCAATTCGGGTGTTACTTTTCATGGTTGCTCTATTTGACTTGGAGCTTGAGCAGCTTGATATTAAGACTGTTTTTCTGTACGGTGAACTAGATGAGCAGATTTATATGCATCAGCCTGAGGGGTTTATGATCTAGGGAAAAGAGGACCATGTTTTTTATTGAAGAAATCTTTATATGGTTTGAAACAATCTCCTAGGCAATGGTATAAGCGGTTTGACACCTTTATGGTTATAAATGACTACTGTAGAAGTAAGTTTGATAGTTGTGTCTATAACAGGAAGCTTTTAAATGATTTTTTTGTTTATTTGTTGATGTATGTTGATAATATATTAGTTTCTATCTAAAACATGTCTAAGATCAACAAATTGAAGGCTTAGCTTAGTGGTGAGTTTGAGATGAAAGATTTGGGTGTTGCAAAAAAGATATTGGGTATAAAAATTCATAGGGACTAAAGAGTAGGTAGACTATACTTATCACAAAAAATGTATATTGAGAAGGTGTTACAGCGCTTTAGTATGCAAGAATCGAAACTAGTGAGTACTCTTTTTACAGCTCATGTTAAACTCTCAACTGCTTTATCACTACAGACTGAGGAGGAGGTGGAATACATGTCACGTGTTCCTTATGCTAGTGCTATTGGATGCATTATGTATGTTATGGTGTGCACTAAGCCAGACATTTCACAATTTGTTAGTGTGGTTAGTAGGTATATGGATAAACCTGGAAAAACACATTGATAAGCTATAAATGGATTATTTGGTATTTGAGAGGTACTTCAGATATTGGGTTGGTATGTGATAGAGGCAGTGATACTTCAAGTAGTGTTGTTGGATATGTTGATTCTGATTATGCTAGAGATCTGAATAGGAGGAGGTCTCTAACAGGGTATGTCTTCACTTTTTGTGATGGTGCCATCAGTTGGAAGGTAACTTTACAGTCCATAGTTGCCTTGTCTACTATTGAGGCGGAGTATATGACAGCTACAGAGGTAGTAAAGGAAGTTATTTGGCTAAGAGGTTTGGTTGGTGATCTAGGGTTCCAACAAGAGGAGATTACTGTGTATTGTGATAGTTAAGTACCATACATCTGACTAAAAATCAGATGTACCATGAGAGGACCAAACATATTGATGTCAGACTTCACTTTATTCGAGATGTGGTTTCTAAGGGTGTTATCTTGGTGAATAAAATTGCTACAGCAAAGAATCTAACAAATATGATTACCAAGACCATTCCAACAGTCAAGTTCAAGCACTGCTTAGACTTGATTGGTTTTGGTAGTACCTGAGTGCCCCTAGGGGGCTTATGTGAGGATGGCTAGAGGAGTTTCTGTTTTATGGAGATTAATGGAATTCAAGCCAAGGTGGAGATTTGTTGAGTGTGGCTCGAATTCTACCTTGTATTCCAGATGCTACTGATGTCTCAGAGAAGTACTAGTGATCAAGCCACGTGTCTGACCCATTTTTGTGACCCGACCCACGACCTGGTTTGGTTTCTCTTTTGTTTAACCACATATATAAGATGTGTTAGGGTTTTCTAATGGGGGATCCCGACTTTGACAGAGAGAGAAAGGGGTGGAAGGGTGTATTTGGGGCTTAGGGTTTAAGAACTTGATTTCCTTGTAATCTCCTTTGATTGATAGTGAAATTTCTTGTTGTCTTCGCCCGTGGATGTAGTCTATAAGCCAAACACCACGTATATCGTTGTGTTTTCTGTGTGCTTTGTGTTTCTTCTATTTCATTTTTCTCTTTGGTTTATGGCTTTAGTCGCAACAATAGACTCCCGAGTCATACCTTTGTGGTTTCGTTGATCCAAGACAATCACCTCTTGGCCACCTCCTTATTGAAGAATGATGCATTGACAGGCTCTTTGAAAAGAAGAGGAATGGGACTCGCTGATCATTGACATTTTTTTTCTTTTGATGAATGATCATTGACAAGTTCAATGCAGCCGTGGAGGTGTGCACGGTTGTAAAGAGGAAGGTCCACTATATATGGGGTCCAGGTTAGCTTGGCCCACGCTAACAGGAAATAAGTCCATCTGTCCATGGGCCTGGGCCTGGCCTTTGGCATGAAAACTTTGCAATGGTTGACAGTTTGTTAGACCTTGTGGATGGCTCAGTCGAATTATGCACTTGGTTTACAAACCTAAAAGGTAGTTCTATCATTTTTATATACATTTCTTACCATCAGTTAACTATCAAAAATTTATCTTAAAACCTATAAAAACACCTACATTATTAATTACAATTGTCTACAAAAAAACAAAGTGACAACAACAAAATTGTTCACACCTCGTACAAAATAAATTTAAACATCACATTTTAGATTCGTGCATCAGCCAATCTATACTTAAACTCTTCCATCTCCTCCTAATCATGGTGTAGAATGAACTCTATTATGTCAAGTCATCGACATCCTCTCATTAAAGTCTTCATTATCCATTACATCCTCTTCATCTTCATATTGGCTGAAAAAAATTGCGGATTGTCATTACAGCAACAGCCATATCATATTGAGTTATGAACGAGTATGATGCCATCAACTTAAGAATAAGGATTTGAATGTTCAACACCCCATAGCAATGCCAAATGACATTTTTTAGTAATAAATGGGCATAATTAAATTTCTCCTTTACTATTCTTCTCTCATTCCCATGTCTTAAGGTCTTGGAGTTTGGTATTAGGAAAATTTCAAAAATAACAACAGAACATGTGTAAAAATGATTTTATGGTAGAATGGAAATAAATTAGTAACAATGAAAGAACCCAAAAATGAGATTAAATGTATTTCATTTCAACACCAGTCAAAAAGTTCAACTAAAATGCAAATATAGGACATGCATTGTCCCTCAAAAAACGTTAAAATTACAACAAGTCTCAATCCCATTTATTGCAATCAAATCAAGATGCAAAATGCCTGCCGGTAGGGATACTTTTGACATTTTATTAGGGACTACTCTTCTTAAATAAAAGGGGTAGAAGAAGCGTTTCTCAACTAGAAGGGATTAGCCAGGCCCAGCCTTGCTTTAGATCAAAATGGGAAAGAAAAACAGCAAATCCACTAAAATAGCATAACCACGCCAAGGGCATGAAGTGAAATAAGAACAGAAGAGTAGTAACTTAAGCATTCACCATTTGACATATCAATCTCACTGTAGACTTCCATTGCACAAAGAACGGGGGCCAAGGTGAATTCCCTAACGGCGAGATCATCACATTGGCCAGACCTACAACCGTGATCGGGTACAATGACACCACCATGCATGTTTTGTTCTGTGGAACATCAATGATATCTTTCTCAGGACTGCCGATGTAAATTTGCATCTTTCTCGTCCCCTTCACGTTTGTCCACCGATCTAGCTCCTTGAAGTAGAATACAAAATACGTTAAAAACTGGGTTCGTACGATAAAATCAATCCACACAGGTATGGAGTCTGGACTATTCCATGATTCGATGACACACATTCCACTGCTGCATTTGGAGGTTGGTTTTCCGCCTCTAATAATGAAATTAGAACAGTTATTGTGATAATTCGGCATCTCTATGGGTAACCAATTTCGATTGTAGTCTTCTCAATGGTTCTTATAAACGGTTTCCTATGATTAATATTTACACATAAGCCACCCATTTGGAAAGAAAAAAAAATGCTAGTTCGCGAAAGAGTGTGCATTTGTTAAATATCAAGCAAACTTTTACAAACCCAATTTCACAGTTCCTGCCAAAGTTGATCTGTTGTTTTTTTTTTTTTTTTTTTTTTTTTTTTTGGGCTAAGAAATTGGAAATCTAAGCTAGCCCTTGGGAATTTTACATTCATCTTGAACTTCTACATTCATCTACGAATTTGAAGAATTTATCATTTTATTTTATTATTTGTATTGAGAATATAAAGTGTTTTTAGTATATACATGTATTTTCATTTAATAGGTTAGTAGATTGATACTGAAAAAGTTAAAAGAGTTAATTTTAGTCCAATCTCATTTTTGAGATGTAACCTATAAATTCAGCCTTGCGTCTTGACATTTTCAAGTCATTAAAATGAAATTTGAAACCTCCATAAACTACACAACAAGTTAGCTTTATTTTTCTATGTTTGTTGGCATCAAGAGCCACCATTCATATCTCTTGATTTATGTCATCTTTCTTTCAAGTAGTTGTATTAATCCAACAAAGTGGTATCAGTGAAATTGCCAAGTTCGATATCCAAATACAATCATAAAGGGGGTGAATAGGATCTAGCCCAATTTTTCGATTACTTAGTCCAAATCAATTTTACTTAAGTTTTCTAACTGAATCAATTAAATATGCAGTAGAATAATTCTATGAACAATTAGAAAAAATATAATTTGCAAAATGAATAGACAAAGAACACAAGCACTCACACGATAAATGACAAAGTATTTATAGTGATTCGGCTACCCTCCGGTGCCTACGTCCACTCTCAAAAGCTCTTCTCTGAGCTAGTTAATTTTATTAATAGATTCCCTAATCTATTATAGAAAATTAACAACCTGAGAATACTTTCAAATTCAGGGGGAATCCACTCACCTTGTAAATCCACACTCAATGACTTTAGCGAGTGCATTCCATCTAATGACTCCAATGGACGCCTTTAGAATCTATACTTAGTGGCTCCAACAAGTGCTTGTGTATCCACCTTCAATGGCTCTAGTGAAGGCTACATGTTCGATAGAGTTGCATTAGTCTCCACACTCAACAGAAATGATGTTCTATGACTAGTCTAACATGCACTAGAGACGGACAAGTGATGCATTTCTGAATTTGGTGCCTCGCTTTGGACTTGATTTGAGCATCTTTTTTTACACTTTTAAACCTATACACACCATGTTTAAGCTTGTAGATTGATCATACATTGTTCACACCAACGGAAGCAAATCTCCATTGAGCAATATTGATGTGACCAATATATTACCACATCACAAACTAACACATGGTGTAGATAGGTTTGTTTTGGGTAAATGGTGTATATAGGGTTAAAAGCATCAAAAAAAGGCTCACACAAAAAGTAGGTGCCAAAAAGAGGCACCAAATTCAAAAACACATCACATGCCACTCTTTGGTACACATCACACTAATTATAGTAACTAAAGATCATTACATTATATGCTCAAGTACCAAACTAGCAACAAAAGGTTCTAATACATTCAAAGTAGAAATAGTGAAACATATCGTCAAAAGAATAAGCTTTCTCATAGAGGATGGCAAAAAAAAAACACCAACAACTTTACCACCCATTTCTTCATCGGAAGTGACCTTTTTTTTTTTTTTTGCAACACCCTGCTCACAGATAATTAGGGGTGTCAATCGGGTCGGGTTGGGCTCAGCCAAGGCTAACTAGATCCCAACCCGAAATAACATGTGTGGGCTCGAGCTCGGCCCGAGCCCAAACTCAACCTGATACAGTCAATCCAAGCGGCCCATTATAAAATAACGGCCTTTGACCCGAGTTTGGGCTGCCCAAACTTAAAAGCCTTGTTTCAATATTGCAAATACAAACAAGAAGAAAGCAAAGGGAGAGAGACAGAGAGAGAGTTTTGGAGTGGAAAGATTACCTCAACGGTTCAGCCTCTTCTACACATCAAACTTGATTGGCTTACAGATACGAAAATTGTTAGAAGCTTGTTTTAATTTCTAAAAGGTAAAAAGAGTTTTTATAGTGTCGATATTTCTGGCCAAAAAGTCTTGTTTGGTTATTACTTATCTAGACTGTGAGTTAGGTTATGAAGAGGAAAGAAGATTTTTAGTTTTGAGTCCCACCTTCCCGGTCGAAGGTTAGACATGCTCTAGAAACCAAGTGACCTGTCTTTGTCCAGAGAGAGAGAAATAGAACATTCCAACCACAGACATTGACAACATAGGAATGTGGCAAGAGAGAAGCCTACGCAGCAACCACCCTTTGGGAGGAGAGGAGGATGATGAAAGGGAGAACATTTTCATTTCTCACTTTAGGGTTAGAATTTAACTTCTTGATGTATGTGAATCCCATGGGCATATGTTGGGCATATTGGTAGTGCTAGGAGTCTTGTAAGTGTCCTATGTGAGCTCACAAGTTCATATCATGAAGTCAAAAAGGACCAAAAGCCAAGGAAGAGCACCGAGAAGAGGCACACCAAGGAAGGTATATACCATGCATGCATATCATTTTGTGTGTCTAAAAACAATCCTAGACATGGTTTAGGGTCCCCAAGAATGCCCAAACCTGAATGCCTAAGGACATCCCAAAGAAAACAACCCAAACAAAAAATTCAGAAAATCTCAGTTGAAACCGATTATGAAACTCGCAATCGGTTTTGGTATAAATTTGCATCTCAGTATTTGGCACCTAATGCCAAAACTCATAGGCCCAAATCGATTTCGCTAAGAATTTGGAAAAAATTTCAAGAACCCAAACTGATTGCGAAACCCAAAATTGATTTGGGGCTTGATAGACACTCGAAATCGATTGTGAGTTTCACAACCAATTTGAAGTCTAAAACGATTGCGAAACCCCAAATCAATTTAGAGGGAAATTTTGGAGAAAAAATTTCACAAAAATTTAGGAGAGATTTTTTTAATTTAAACCCTGTTTTGGTTCATCTAAAGGCCCAAAATGACTCTCTATTAACCATATGCCTATCCTAAGGCCATGGATGTTCCTCCCTACTGTAAAAGAGACGTTTCCCTTTAGGTAAGATATACTCCAAGTTAGTTTTTGAGAGAGCTAAGAGGCATACTATTTTGAAAGCCCTCTTCACTATGCAAACCTCCATTGCCTATAGACTATTAAGCTTTAGTAGCTAGCATTCTATAGTTCACTCTCTCATTCTTTCTCTCCTATTGAGCATCACTTCTATTATTGAAGAGAGGTTGTGATGAGCATTTTTCCAAGAGGAACTCACCTTAGCTGAGCTCAAGTAGCGCTAGAGCCAAGTACTTAGAGCTTGTGGGTAGCTAAAACATATCAGCTCAACAAGGAGTATCCCACACATTGAGAAACTAACAACATCAACCATATTGTGGTAATATTTGCTTGACTTTGCATTCATATTCATTGTTATTGTTGTCTTGCTTCCGTCGGAGACATCGGAAGCTTTACTACCTCCGTCAGAGACACTAGAAGTAGTGCACACTCGTCAGAGACACTAACTGTTGTTGTTTAGCTTGCTAGTGAGCAAGTAGTAGGGGTGGTATATTGACCTAGGTTGTAATAGTACCTAAATGAAATATACCTAAGCTACGTAGTGAGCTTTAGAATAGTGGACGTAGACCCGAGTGTCGAACCACTATAAATCTTGTGTTATGGTTTGTGATTGTGTGGTTGCTTGTCTCTCCATTGTTATACTCTACACTACTCTTGTTTAGCATATGTTTGACATTATTCTTGAGTAGTTACATTGAAGCACACACACACTTATGTGAACAATTTGAAAAATGAATTAATAACAACCACAAGGAAAATTAAAAAGGGGAAAATTAATTAATAAATCCTATTCACCCCCCTTTAGGATTACTTTTGAAACATTTCATAACTTTCATTATAGGTCGTTGGATCTTATGCCTGATCTATGGTGGGGATTTAATAGGTTTTGGGTTGGGTACTATGTAGTTATGGATACTTTGTTCAGGCCAGGTTGGGCTATGTTATATGTAAAGTACTTCAAGATGGGCCGGATGGGTATCGGACTAGGATTAAGTCTACCCAAGCTCGCCCCAAATAATATTTTGGGCTTGAAAGCTCGGCCCAGCCTGAAATTTGGTTTGCTCAGCCTGACTTTTTTCAGGCCGAGCATGTTGGGCTTTGGGCCAGCCCGATCCAATTGACAGCCCTACAGATAATAAGACTACAAGATTTCTAGCAAAGCCCAAGCTTAGTGGGCAAGAAAAAGTGATATACTGCAGTGAACAACAAATAAGAAAGATAAAAACAGATCCAGAGGCATGTATCTTGCTCCTACGTCTTCCCTTTTACTCTCTTTTTTGTAATAATAATATGCCAAACGAGGATATGTAATTTACTAAGGTATTCTTTACTGAATACACATAACATCTATCATTAATGGTGGAACCCCCCTCTATAATGGCTACAAAAATCTCTTCTCCACCTCTTTAAGTGGAGCTCCCCTCCTAGGCTTGGGTATTTCATGTGTGGACAACCAATGGACCATTATTGACTTCATTGGCTACATCTAAGAGTGGCCTATCATTCTACTTTAACCACACATAAGAGAAACTTAGATGTGTGTGCTCTCTTCGTAGACAATAAAAGGCTTCTGCTTTGCTTTTTTTCTTTCTTTTCTTGGTCTCATGGGCAATTAATAATGACTCGTGAAACTCACATGGGTGTGCTCTCTTCGTAAACCATCAAAGGCTTCTTCTTTCTTTTTCTGGGTCTCATGGGCAATAAATAATAAGGGTATATTACATAATGACCCCCTATACTATCTGACAATATACAGTCTCCCCCTCGATTATAAATAATACCAAAAAAAACCTATCAAAAATATTATGGTTATAGAAGTTATCCATGATGTGCTTTTACCACGATATCCATCGTTTAAAATCGATTTTTTTAAATCCTAAAATACCCTTAATGAGGTAAAACTCCCAAAGTTGTCACACACTACCTTTTTCCTCCTTCCTTCCTCCTCTGCCCGACAACGAATCTCCCTTCTCTCTGAAAGCTCTGTCGCCGACAATGCTCTCTCTCTGAGGTGTCGCCGACCACTCTTTCTTTCTAGAAGTGGTGTCGCCAACCACTCCTCTCTCTCGAAGTGGTGTTGCCGGCCACTCTCTTTCTCTTCGAAGCAGTGTCACCAACCACTATGAGTATGCATTTATTTCTTTAGTATTGAATGATTTAGAGATTCTAGGGTCCGATTTTAGGGATTTTAAGCCTTATTCGATTTTGAGGGATTTCGTTAGGAATTTTAAGGCTCATTCAAGCACAAATTTATAAAGAATTAATTTTAAAATAAATCTTAGGGATTATAGGGTCCATTCAATCCTTAATAGATGAAGAACCTATTTTAGTATCTAATTAAGTGAAATTCTCAACCCATCGGTTGGGGTTTTGAAGCATCAATGTTGTTCTCACATAGATGTCAAAGTTGGTCTCCAAACTTATAATCCACCTATTTTTTAGGGGTTTTGAAGCATCAATGTTTAGATTTTAACTCATTTGTTGAATTGGTTCATGAATGGGGCTTGATGTTTGATTTTCTAGTTTTAATTTGTTTGACATAGAGGGGTTTTGAGTTAAGGTTATTTTTACCAAATTAATGAATTTTGAATAAAGAGAGTGAAATTTATGCTCCTGCTATGAGAAAGATATCTTTTATTACATATGGTAAAGGGAAAAAAGAAAAGATTTTGGCCTAAATGTTGTGTAGAGGTTATTTAAGAAGTATGCAGTTCTGTCCAGGATGATGTCCAAGCCCGTGGGGACGACATGTGGAAAAAAATGAGTGGGGTTAGACGAAATTTCAAATTCCCACACATTTTCTTCCATGTGTCATTCCTGGTGTCCTGGATACCAAATCCTAGATAGAACATTTGCTCCCCTTCAAGAATTATAGGAAAGTGTAGACAATAGAAATAGTACCTCTCACCCTCCCCTTCCTTTTCTTTATTTGCTGGGTATCAGATGTGTGAAGTACTAATGTTAAAAGGAGTTAAAGGTTTACCTTTTGATTCTGATTTATACTATCTTCTTTAATCTATTACTGGAACAGATGATCTGCTTCTTCAAGAAAACAATCTATCTGTTCTAATTATACCAACACAGCTGGTTGATTCTTTGAAAATTTTAGATCTCAAATATATGCAACCATAACTATGGATCTCTATGCATAGATGGTCTCTTTAATGTAGGCATTTATTCTTTGATCATCTAACAGGTGGGAAGGATAGCAGGTCAATTTGCAAAACCCAGATCCAGTCCATTTGAGATCAAGGATGGGGTGACGCTTCCCATTTATCAGGGAGACGTTATCAACGGCACAACCTTTGATGAAAAATCTAGAACACAAGATCCCCAAAGGCTACTGAGAGCCTATTCTCAGTCAGCAGCCACTTTAAATCTTCTCAGAGCATTTGCCCCTGGTGGACATGAAGCTATAAAAAATGTCAAACAGTGGAACCTTGATTTCACACATCACAAGCATGGAGATAGGTACATCCAAAGTTTTTCAGAATATTAGATATCCAAGTTTCTTTTTTTCCTCTTCCATCAAACATCAAAACTGATTTAATGTAGCTCCTCTAAGTCTAACCTGATTAATGATAGGTACATGGAACTTGCACAAAGAGTGGATGAAGCATTGGGGTTCGTGGTTGCCGCAGGAATCACTACTGACAATCCCATAATGACCACCAGTGAACTCTGGGCGTCTCATGAAGGCCTTCATTTGCCATATGAGCAAGCATTGACAAGGAAGGATTCAGCAACCGGCCTCTACTACGATTGATCTGCTCACATGCTTTGGATAGGTGAGAGGACTCGACAGTTGGATGGAGCCCATGTTGAATTCCTCCGTGGAGTTGCAAATCCTCTTGGAATCAAGGTAGTTAGTGATTGAGAAAATTTAGGAAAATATGATTCTCATTGATTCAATCACCGTGTTTACAATGCCTCTCATAAAA
>JAOXJP010295885.1:0-18540 GCA_025762735.1 Platanus orientalis | reverse complement strand
CCCTTTTGACTCTTTTCCACTATCTTTTCTTGTTTTTCTTGATTCTTTTCTTTAACCCAAAACAATATTATACCTGCTGAATTTTCTAGATTATTTAAGTATCTTTTTTCTTTCAAGAATCCTAATCTTGATTTTTTCTTGAATCCCCATCACCCTTCTTACTTCTTGTAGGGCCATTTCAATTGGTATCCTACATCAAATTTGGTATTAGAGCTAAATTCTGGAAATTTTGGGGTTTTGAAAGAAATCCCCAAACCCTTTTTCTTTGTGATATTTCATGTCCTTTTGGCCCTAAAGCCTTTTTTGGATTATTTAGGGTGCCTTTCCATTAATTAATTCTAGAGCCTTAAATTTTTCGAGTGAGTCATAAATTTTTTTTTGATAAGCCCTATAGTTTTTTATTTTAAGCTTCAAAATCATGGTGTATTATTTTGGGTATTAAGTAACTTGAAATTCTGAAGAGTGCGATATGAGCAAAATCATTTTGTGAAGAAAAACTCTGATCTGAGTTAAATTATATGGACAAGTGGTTTTCCCATGCAAACCAATATTGGTATTGACATGCATGGTTTTGCAATATTTTTCTATGTCAAAGTTAAATTTATTCACTCCTGGCTTTGTGAAATTGAAAGGAAGAGAAAATAAAGGCTTCAGGAAATTAAATGGTAGAAACATGTTCAAATATTTCAAGATTTACATAAGCAACTCAAGACTATCTCAGAGAAGTATGAGGTTAGAAAGGAACCGATCATGATTGAGTTAGAGACTGAGTAGGAAAAGATTAATGCTGAATATGAGGCAAAACAGATTCACATACTTCGAAGATTGGCTGACTAAGTTTAGACTCCTATTGAGAAGCCGAGGGTTGTTCCACCATTTTTCTCAGTTCGTCGCAAGTCGGGAATTCTAAAGAACTACTAGATGAAGAAAATGTCCGAGAAACGTGGTTCGTACAAGCAATCTTTCCTTCTAGGCCTTCCACATGCATCGACTTTGTTGAGAAGTCCAGGAAGACCGTCAACATTGATTGGTGATGGGTTGTGGATCTGACAAAATTCGAGTGCGAATTTTTTCCCACCTCAGGAGAATGATGCAGTTAATGAGAAGAGATTATTGTACATGTCACCCCATAAGAGAGAGTCTAATTCAAGATTTGTGAAGATTCTTTCAGTTCGAAGAGTTTAGGGATTTTAGGAATGTTTCCAGAAATTTTAGGGATTTTTAGGTTGCTTCCAGTTTCATTTAGGGTCATTTTATTTTAGTCCATTTAATTTTAGTTGGGGTAAGGCTGTTTGTTGTTGTTGTAATTTTAGGGTTTTAGAAATAAGTCAATGGACAATATTTAGTGAATTTAATGTTTTAGGGTTTTTATTAATAAGGCTTTTAAGCCAAAATGAGTCTTATGTAATTTAGAAGTCTTTAGAGAGTTTTTTTTTTTTTTTTAAATTAAAGCAAGTGGGTTTAGAGTGGCTGATTATACAACCACTTTGGGTAGGAGTTTAGAGTCTTAATCTCTATCATTTAAAGTCTTTAAATAGTAGAGATATTAGGTTGTAATGCAGTTTTATGGAAATATGAAATAAAGAATGTGTTTTGGAGAATCCAACAAGTGGATCAAAAGGTATAGTTGTGGATTCCCTTTCTCTCTCTTTCACGTGAGGGAAGATTTCTCTCTCTTCTCTCTTTAGCCATCACCTTTTTTCTTTTGTTATTTCTTTCTTTCCTTCTTTCTTTCTTGCTGATTTTTTTTTCTCTTCTTATCCCAAGATTCTTGCAAATCTTGATTCAAGATTCATCAAGAATCATTCTTTTCTTGATTGTTTGAATATGAAAATTTGTAGACAACAAATCTTTTTCATCATCTTCTACTTTCTTATCAAGAAACCTCCAATAATCTTCTCCTCTATGTTTTTTAAACAATTTCTCATAAAAAATCATTCAAGAACCTATAAGATTCAATCTTGATTAGGCTTTCTTGAATGTTTGAAACCCTCCATTAAAGAATCTTTGTAGGTCTGAAAATTTTAAAGATTTTATATACCTAGAGACTTCTGAATTCGATGAATTTTTTTTAGGGAATCCCTTTAAGGGTCATCTAACTCCCTGTAAAATTTCATAAAATGCCGACGCGTCGGTAGGGGTATTTTGATAATTTTGTGGGTCTTTCAAAAAATTTCAAAATTGTCCTTTTGACCATTTTCCACTATCTTTTCTTGTTTTTATTGATTCTTTCGTTAACCCAAAACCATATTATACCTTGACGAATTTTCCAAATTATTCTAGTCCTTTCTTTCCTTTAAGAATCCCAATCTTGATTCTTTCTTGAATCACCATCACCCTTCTTACATGTAGGGCCATTTCAATTGGTATCCTACATCAACAATCATTGGTGTGTGCTGCATAATTTTTTCTCCAAGGCTTGCATTTTCTCTACCATTACTCTTCTTCAATAAGGTTGTGAAAGACCTTGAGATACACTGCATGGAATATAAACAAAGGACAAAGAGGTGGAGAATGCCCTGAACTCAGGACACAAGGAATCATAGTAGACATGGTTAATAATAGGGTGCTGAGTACAAGAGTGAACACCTTTCCTAACAACAATAGGAATGTGGGAATCATCATGAAGAATGGTAGGAGAAATACCTGGAGACGAGGTGACTTGTTGGAGATGGACATGAGTATTAGGGATAATGACAACTCTTTTCTTATGTTGAACAAACACATGAATGAAAATCTTGCGCCCAAGCCTTTTTTTGGGTGGTTGCCATTTGCTTTTTTCCTTGGGCGCAACAACTTGTTTGATCTCCCCCAGGTTATTATGCCCATTAACATTAAAGAAATTTGGAGGAATAGTGTGAGGAATAGTTGACTCATTTTTTCCTTCACGTCGATGCTCCCCTTTAAGATGAGGCTGGCTAGGGGAAAAGAAGAGATAGTCTTATGAAAGGTAACATCCATAGAAATAATTCGCCTTAGAGTAGAAGAGTGATATCATTTGTGTAGCCTTTTTGATTTGGGACATACTCCAAGAATATACAGTTAAGAGCTTTAGGTTTCAACTTGGAGCGGTTAGACTTAGGAACATGAACATAACATATGCAGCCAAATACTCTAGGAAGAAGGGGGGACCCAAGAGAAGAACAGGAGATAAGCACAAAGGGATGTTTAAATCCTAAAATGTGTGAAGGCATTCGGTTCATCAAATAAGCGGTAGTTTGAAGAACATCAACTTTAAAAACTTGTGGAACATGCATGTGAAAGAGTGATGCATGAGTAATATCAAGAAGGTGTCGATTCTTTCTCTTAGTAACTTCATTTTGTTCATGAGTACCAAGATAAGTGGTTTGATGAAAGATACCATGTTGAAAGAGATAAGATGAAAAGACATTAGATAGATATTTTCTACTATTATCCGAATGAAGAACTTTGAGTTTAATGTTAAATTGAGTTTCGACCAATTTGTGAAACAACTAAAAGGCAAAAAAAACCTCACTATTGGATTTCAACAAGTAAATCCAAGTGGCATTGGAGTAATCATCAACACAAGATAACATAATCAAAAAAAGGTAGTAACTTGGGTAGGTCCCCTCACATTAGAATGAATGAGGGCAAACAGAGTAGTACTTCTACTTGTACTAGGAGAGCAGGAAGAATGACAATGGTTGTTAAACTCATAGATTTCACAATGGAAATCTGAAATGGAATGGCATAGCTTGGGAAATAGTTTTTGCAACATAGAAAATGAGACATGGCCATGACGATAATGCAACTGAAAGAGCTGAGCACACTGGGAAAAAACAAAAGAGGGATGTGGTTGCTGAACTATTGGTGATGGAGGTGGTGTTTGCTGAGTGTTAGAGGCAACTGATGAACAACCATCCATAAGGTATAACCCCCGATCCTCATAGCCTCTACCAATGGTCTTCAAGTATTGAAATACACTAAGTGGAAAAGAAACACTGCAATTCAAGGATTTGGTAATATGACTAACATAAAAAAGATTCAACTGAAAGGAACATGGAACATGGAAGTCGAAGGTAACGAAGATGTAAGAGGAATATAGCTGGTAATAACTATAGAGGATAAGGAACTATCAACAATGTGGACCTTATCTTGGCCAAAAGCAATGTGGTAGGACGAAAAAGGATGAGACATACCAGTCACATGATGAGACGCCCCGCAATTGATGATCTAGGGTTGACTGGATAGAGAGCTATGAAGAGAGGCTGCATTACCAAAACATGCAAGGGAAACACCAGTAGGTCGAAACTATGCCATAAGTCTATATAGAACAACTACAAATCAGCAACACTAAATAGTGTCCACGCCAAACATCAGTCATGGAGAACTCATGTACCGAAGCAGCAGAAAAGCACCACACCACCATCAGCCACAAACACACCTCAAATATTGGCAAAGAGGCAGATACCAGCCCTTACGAGTAAAAAGCAATTACCGACACACAATCAGGCTCCAAACAATAGCCTTCCACAATACCATATTAACAACTATTGGGGACAAAGAAACAAAAGAAATCTGCAACATTTCACAATCCAAGACCTCTTCTCAAGAGATTAGAGCATTAACTCAACTTCACAACATCTGTTCAACATAGGAAACGATTGTAGCAGTGATTTAAAGCTTCATAAACACAATGAGATCCATAACTTGAGTTGAAGCCCTAGATGTTAATCTTGAAATGGAAAAAATGTTCATAACTTCCTCAATACTCAACAAAATCGAATGAGACTTGTCCCAAAAGATTCCTAGGGCAAAAATGATCCATCTAGTACCAAACTTGCAAATCAAACAGGGTTTAAATCGAGCAAATCTATAGAAACATCAAAATTTGAAAAATTTGTCGAAAATCACTAAATTTTTTACTAAAAATAGAAAAATTACTCAAATCATTCCAAAATTTTGACCAATTGCTTCATCTAACTCGGGCGATCCAACAACTACCATTTTCCACCTTCATTGGCCAACCTGACTGTATGGCTTGCTGACATCAGCATACGGTCTGCTGATGTCATCAAAGCTACAGTAGACTTTGAGATGAGCTTAGCAAGTCTGAAACTTAGAATCTGGCTCTGATACCAAGTGGAAATATGTGATTTAGTTGTTTATGTGACGAGAACCCAACTACTCTTTCAGATCCATGAATCAACTTTTAGATATCTTTTTCCCCTTTGGAAGACACAAGAGCGAAACAATCAACCTATTGATATTAGAAGACCCAACAGATTACTTATTGATATTAGAAGACCCAACAGATTCTTTCAATGTATCATTTTTGGGTCCAATGGGATTCATAGGTATAGGAAGGACCCCCATCAAATAGAGCTTTTTTCTTTCAACCATATTTCGATTGTTAATACGATATAGAAGGACCGCTACTACAAGTAGTACTACACGTTTGATCGTAGGGATCAAGTAGAGGAAGAATAGGAAGAAGAGAATGAGGGTGATTGGGAAGAATACATATGGAGAGTGTAGAGACACCTCTCACATACTTTGTTTCGTATATCAAAAAGTAAGCCTACACTTATGGGTAATTACAAGTATACCCCAATACTGTACAAAGACATATGTATCCTTACAAATAAAGACCCATATATCTATGAAATACAACAGCTACCATAAGGAGAATTCGGTGATTGATATTTGGCTCACTATTGTTGAGCAGTTCATAGTTCACATTTACATGACACGTGCAGTTTTTTTTGTCATTTTCTATTACAATTCTACAAATACAATAAATTTGTTTACATTAAAGAATGTAACTGACTGATTTTTTTTTTGTTGGTAAAAAAGACACCTTTCTTTTAATTAATTCAATTTACTGTTTAGGTTACCCAATACCCTTTTGGTCATAGTAGTGCTAGCCCAGAATAAAAGAATATTTTTGCATTATTCATGAGATGGTTCACATATAGGTTCCTTGTGTGTACTCTTGATGCTAAAACCTGATTTACCTTTCAGGTTCCCTGCCCCCACAAAAGCAGCTAAGGTTAGCAAATCCGAAGTTACTTCAACAAAAGGCCCACTGTTGCCAGAAAGCATGAGTTCTCCACAGATCAACATTTCTGGCCAACCTCAACATGAAGTAGATTTGGTAACATTAACTTAGATACTCCTTGTTGGTTTCTTATTTTCTTCATGCTGTTTTATCACCATCATTAATTTCCTACATTTGATTGCAGAATCTCTCAGCCAAACTTTATGCTGCTTTGCGAATGCTTCGAACTGTTCTTTTGAAAGAAGCTGGTGAAGGGGTCATGGCATATCACATATTTCAGTAAGTTTTTGTTTTATTTTTTGTCGTTATTTTTTTTATTTGTTATTGTTATTGCATTTGTTTCATTCAGAGATTTTTTCTTTCATGATCCCTGGAATAAATCCAAGCCCTGACAAGTTGTTTTCTTTTCTTGACATAAGAAATGCCACATTGCAGCAGATCAGCAAGAGAATTCCCAGAACAAAAGAAGATCTTATTGAGATCAATGGCATTGGAAAGTAAGATCTTGGTTTGTTTGAATTATGATCACTCGGTAAACTTTATATTACATATGGAAAAAATTATCATCACTCAGTAAACTTTAATTTACATATGATGACTTGATTCAGGGCAAAGATAAACAAGTATGGAGATCGGCTATTGGAAACCATTGAGTCCACTATCAAGGAGTACTATAACATAGACAAGACTAGCAGTGGCAGTAATGATAGCAATGAGACAGTCAAGAGGAGGAGAGACATGGCAGGGCTTTTGGATGCGGACTCAAAAGTGGATGATGACTTCATTGAGTGTACTGGCGTATCGAAAAAAAGGGCAACGAAGGTGGGGCGGAAAAAAAATGCTGAGCGTAATGATTCTGAGGTGACAAACTATGATAAACAATGCTTTGATATTGATCTAGATTCTGATGATTCCAAATATGAAGACGTCGGGGGGTCAAACTCAAAAGCTGATCAGAATGGTGCAGGCAGGGTGCTACCTTCATGGTCAACACCAGGAAACAAAGTTCATACTCAAGGTCGTAATTTGTTCCAGGATTATGCCTTCAAGGGGTAGATATGACATCATCAAAGTCATAATTCCTCGTTGAAGCCTTGTTTTTTGTTGGAAAATAGGTTTTTTTTTTATAAATTGTACTGTTGTGTACTTCATCCTTGTGTATTCCATTTACAGGGTCACACTTACGACCGCTGGAACAATGTTGTGTTCTATACATAGGACATAAATGTCAGAAATGTACAGTCTCATTTTCCTATGCCTTGCTATTACAAGATTACAGGTGCAATTGTTATGCTGTTGGAAAAATTATTAGTTTTGTGTAAGCTAGATCTGAATGCACGATCTCATGGTTGTTAATACCTCATAGTTGCTCTTGTTGTGGGTTTAATCCCATGACTGATTTTTGCTTGAACCAAAGTTAATTAGTAGTAGGTGGTCAGGTTTGCAAATTGGTTATGTACCAGATTCGTTTAGGTATGAAGACGCTTAATTTTTTTTATGTGCACTCATGTGGGACTAGTTAAGGATTTGTTTCCTTTGCGATGTTGGTGCTGCATAAATGATCCTGATATACATCGTGGTGGGATTTGGGCATAGATCACTCATGAACAATAACTCAGCAGTAAGAAATAAAAAAGTACACGTGCACAAGATGAGAATTTTAGACGATTCAACTCTTAGGCCTACGTCTGCGAGTGTTATTTATTTTCATTACTCAATTTTAAGTCTTAAGAACTCAAGAACTAGTTACTGCTATGATTCTTTCTCTAAGAGAATGAAGAAAACCCAATTTTAAAAACACCTTAGTTTATCACTACGAAGAAACCTTATTTAGCTCTTTGTTTTATTCAAGGAGAAAACTAGAGAATAAGAACGATTGTTAACAACTTATGTCGCCATGACTTTTTCTCTTGAAAATCTCGTGTATAAAGCTATTTCATGTTTCACACTTCTTTTAATTGGAGAAGTTAACTAAGCCTTTGGATCTTCCCTTGATTCAATATTTGCAATCATGAAATACACAACTATCTCCACCTTGGCATGTTTGTAGCTACCTTGAAGGTCATCCTTTTGAAGTTTGTTTAACCTGTATGTTTGCCAAAACACAAGGCTTGTGACATATGTACAATACTCTTAACTTGACCCATATTCCGGAGCCACAATAGAGATAGCCCTGTACTTGTGTGATCTAACCTCTCCAACTATAGGAGTTAATCTTACCATCATCTGTCATTTGGTAGCACACAACACCTGTTTACCCCAATTGTGGGGAGGCTCTAAACAAGCGCATGTTACTTTGTGCACCCTATTTCTAGCTACTATCAATGTCAAATTAATACTATTAATCACATTATTCTCAATCATATGATACAAACCATCACATCTCTTTCCATTCATTAAGACGAAACAACTATGTGTGATTTTTATAGTTTCACTTGTAGTGGAATACTTGCATCCCATGGAGTTCAACTGGCTTAGTGAAATTAAATTTCTTTCCATCTTAGGGACATGTTACACCATCAAAAGAGAGAGCCAATCCAAAAGACATCTTGATTTTCATTGTTCGAACATTCATGATGTCATAAGTGGACCTATCACCTAAGGAGACAATATCTTTCTTTCTTGAAACATATCAAAATATTTCATTCCTGGAACATATATATCTTGAATCTAATCCACTTATCATGAGAAAAAGTATACATACCATTGAAGACTGTGAGAACATCTCCAATGCAATCCCCTTATTCCTTTGTCACTGTTGTATTGGAACTATCACTTCTTCTTGTTAGCAAATTATAAACAATCCCTTTCATTGTTACCATATTCCTTATAATGAAAACATTGTCTCTTACTCTTTCCTTTGGGCTTGGATATAAACCTATTATTCATGACCTTCACAGATAACTTTCCCTCACAATTCTTTTCCCGATCAATAAACCCATAATTTTGACTATAAGATTTGGTTTCCTAGTGTAACACCCCGCACCATGTGGCACATATTACTGTACATATGTCACACTTAAAATGCTACCATATGTCACATAAGTTCTGTACACACACAGGACCACTTGAATGCACATATGTTAATCTGAACATTGACAGAACTTTAGAAAAACACCAATGAAAATGTAAAAAAAAAACTATGAGTGAAAGTTATACCTTTGGATAGGCATGAAAGTCTAGAGCCCTAAACAACAAACGACAAGTGAAATAAACACCAAATGAAAAAGTTAAAGATAATTTACTAAACAAGAAAAAAAAGGGTCAAGGACATGACAAATTTTGAAGCTGTCCCAAATAGTTGGGACAACTTTATAAATAAATCTGTATCAATCCTGTAGGAATCACCCTACAAATAATATATTCTTGGAAATATCTATGAGTCTACTTTCCAATGCGACAAACGGTGAGTAAATTGAAGTTTCTTAGAAAAAATTATGACAATTTTTCCACCAAGTATCTACGTTGTCTGGTATGATCTGAATCAATAGATTTTGAGGTAACTTTAAAAATATACCAATACAAATGTATGACAAAGTAAATAACAAGCTATATATGCTTGAAAAGGTCTTGAAGTTTAGTTTTCAACAAAAAAAAAAAAAAAAAAATGGTGAGTGAATCCGAGTTCTGTAGACAAACTTATACTGGGTGTCTGTACTGAAAAAATTCTAGGTGGGATGATGTCATAAAAGTAGAGTGGAAAATTCTTTACAACCGTGGTTTTTGCAAAATTTTAAGGACTTTTTTTACTAGAGATCTATCTAAACATAAAATTGGGCATTTGAGTTTCTATTTAGGCCTAAAAGAATATAAAGATTCATAAGAAATATGATATTTTGAAGAACTTTGCAAGTCTGATGATTTTGAAGAAAGAACAAGAGAGAATGATAGGTTTTGTAAGAGATTTTGAGATTTTTAAAGAAAGAACTTGAAGCTTCGATTTAGTTTTATTTTCTGACTAAAAGGTAAATAAACAAAAACACTTCTACATCGTTTTAATTGTTTTTAGGTTCTTAGAATCGTTCTTATTCAGTTTGGCTATGATCCACGGAGGTTGTTTGCTTTGATTAGGTTCTTAGAAAATGGTTTTTATAAAAGAAAATGTTTTATAAATTATTTAAATATTTTACATCTTTTTGTATTGTTTTAGGCTTTTAGCTCCGTTTGTTTATAAGTTTTGCAAAGAACTATGATTGTTTTGATTTATTTAGGTTCTTTTACATGTTTTTGAAAGAGAAAAATTTTGTTTTCAACCAAGTTCGTATTCTCTATCTTGATTTTGATTCAAATAAATTCTTAGATGATTTCAATCTCTATTTTACAGAATAAAAAAAAAATGTTTTACTCAGTTTTTAAATTGTTTTGAAAGAATATCATGTTTTTAAAAAGAGTTTTCAAAAGATTTTTGGTAAACATATTTTTAAAGAATGTTTTAAAGAATTTAGATATGCAAATCACCTATGTTCTTAGGTGAGTCAAATTCTTGTTTTCTGTTTTGATTCAAAGATATGCATTGTTTATAAATTATTAAACATTGTTAGTTTTGTTTTGCTTTGATACCTACTAGTACCTGTATTTATTTTGCTAAAAAAATATGTTTAACTATGACATGAGACCCCTTTGCCATCAAAGGGACAATTTGATGGAGCCCCTCATCAGGTTTAAATAGATGTAATCAGGTACCCTTTTCATTAGGTCACATTAATTGACGATATCCGTTTGATGCTTGTCAGTAGGCGTGAGATAGTGGTATCCTACCATCGGATTGTAGATGTGTTTGTTTTGTTCTGTTGTCCATTATTTAGCTCACAACACGTGTGAGGGATTTCTAGTATATGATTCAGTTATCTTTTATCTAGCTCGCAACACGTGTGGGGGATTAAGATATTTATTTCAGCAGGTCTCATATATGCATATATGTTTCAGTGATTTGTTCTGTTTAGTTCAATTCAGTTCAGTATTTCAATTCTGATTATGTTTTAGTTTAGTTGTGTCTCTTGATTTCCGTTTCATTTTGTTATTTGTTATATCTTAGATTAGAAGCATTATTTTGATATATATATATATATAGTAATTGTTTTGAAAGCATGCTTCATTCTATTTTGATTATGAAAATATTGGTGTTCACTGACCTAATTGTTTTAACATGTTAAGTAATGTTCTTGTTTATTTGCAAAGTCAGTTATGCTTATAGAGTTGACACCATTGTTTTCAGATGATGAGGATGATAGAGTAGATGAGTAGTCTGGATTCCAGGAAGAAGAGCGATAATGGAGATTTGATTTAGCTATTTTCAGACATTATGATATTTTATTTTAGTATTTGTTTAGAGACCTATTATGATTGTTTAGTTTAGTTATTTTAGTTTTATTTGAAGAGATTTTATAGGTTAGTTTAAAGTTTCAATTTTATCAAGATGACTTATTTATTATTTAGGTTTATGTCTAGCTATGAGATTTTATGTATGGAGTATGGTTTGTGGATTTTAAATTTAATGGATGGTTATGGTTTGATTATGAGATTCCACTACGTATGTATGAAAGGAAAGATGCGAAAAAAATTATAAGCAATTTAAATGACATTGATGTGAATGGATTAATGTCATGTGCCAAAATTCGTAGCCATACATGTATGAGTTTTGGAGTGCGACAATGATTGTATCAGAGCCCAAGGTTTGAAGATTTTGTAGACAAATCAGAGTGTTAAGTTGTGGTTAAAGACCAATTCTGTCTTGCGACAGAGATAGTATTAGAGCTCCAGATTTGAGGTTTTGTAGACATCTTTGAATGAGCTTTGGATTGGAGAGTTTAGAGGAAAATTAGAAAGCCATAGGTTAAAGATTATAAGAAGTTTTGAAACAGTTAGAACAAGAAAACATAGATGAAACATTATAATGTGATTTAAATGTATGAAAGTTTAGAATTTATTATCTAATCTTGATAAATCTAACATGTTTGAGGATTATTTTATAAGTCTGACATCTTTGAGAATGATCTGATTATTTTTAGAAGTCTAACATTGAATTTATTTGATGATTTTAGGAAAGAATTATTACCACAGGTTTAGAGATTCTGTAGACAACTAAAACCTAGGATTTAAGTATGGGTTCTAGGTTTTGAGTTTAGAAAAATGTAGAGAGTTAAAAACATAAAGAACTAGGAAAACAGTTAAAGAATTATGATTGATTTGAATCATATGATGGAGTGTTAAAGGATTATGGCCATTAGTATCCCCATTCAGTCTGAGCTTTTATTCAAGAGAATATAGAGTTTCCCTTATATTATTTCTGCTTTACGAGTGGAAGGACTATTGCAAAAAGGTGGGCTAGGACACCTACCTTACATTATAAAGGACCAAAAGGATGGAGTGCAGATAGGAGACATACATGTCATTAGATATTTTAGCGATGTGTTTTTTAAAGATCTTCCTAGCTTACCACCAAATAGGGAGATTGAGTTGTAATTGAGTCAATAGAAGGATTATGATTAATCTAATTTTTTTTAAAAGGATAAATTTATGGTACCTTGGTGACTATATGATAAGTGATTTTGATTATAAAGAGCTCAAGGTATAATTGTAGGAATTAATACACATAGGTTTTGTGAGCCATGGAAAATTGAGTGCACTTGTTTTATTTGTAAAGAAGAAGGATAGAACCATGAGATTTTGCATTGATTATAGGCAGTTGAACTAGGTGACAATGAAGAACAAGTATCATTTTCTAATAATAGATGGTTTTTTTTTATCAACTATAAGGTGCTAAGGTCGTTTCCAAGATTAACCTTGGATCTGGATACCATCAGCTTCGAATTAAGAATGATGATGTACCTAAGATTGCCCTCCATACCATGAATGGACATTATGAGTTCCTAGTCATGTCTTTTGGATTGATAAATGCACCTGTAGCATTTTTGGACTTAACGAACAGGGTGTTTAAACTGTATCTAGACCAATTTATTATTATATTCATCGATGATATTCTGGTTTATTCAAAGAGTTCAAAGAAAAATGAAGAGCATCTGAGGATTTCACTATAGACCCTAAGAGACCACAAGTTATATGTTAAATTTAACAAGTGTGAGTTTTGGTTAAACAAAGTGATTTTCTTAGGACATGTGATTTCAAAAGAGAGAATTTATTTCGATCTCAAGAAGATAGAGGTTGTGATTAATTGGCCTAGACTTATGAGTATGTCTAAGATTAATAGTTTTTTGGGATTTGTTAGTTATTATTAGAGATTTGTGGAATGATTTTCTAGCATAGTTGGATCATTGACTAAGTTGACACAAAATAATGCCAAATTCGAATGGAATGAGGCATATAAGCACAATTTTCAAGAACTGAATGACCATTTGGTTTCTGCACCGGTCCTTACATTACCGTCAAACATAAGAGGAAAGTATGTGATCTATAGTGATGCATCCACGAAAGGTTTGGGTTGTGTTTTGATGCAAGATGGGAAAGTCATTGCCTATGCGTCCAGACAACTTAAACCTTATGAGTAGAATAACCCAATACATGATTAGAATTAGATGCGGTTGGTTTTGCATTAGAAATATGGAGACATTATTTGTATGGAGAACCTTGTGAGATTTATACATATCATAAGAGTTTTAAATATTTGTTTTCACAAAAAGATCTGAATTTATGGTAGAGAAGATGGCTTAAGTTGATTAAGAATTATGATTGCACTATCCTTTATCGTTCAGGAAAGGCTAATATGGTTGCTGATGCATTGAGTTAGAAATCTTGGCGATTTGACATGTGTTATGTCACATCTTAAAATACAACCAATGTTGAATGATAAGATCAAGGAAGCTCAGAGTTTAGATCTTCATATTCAGAAAATTATAGAAGAGGTTAAGAAATGATTGAAAATAGATTTTGTAATTAAAGGAGATGATTCGTTATGGTATGACAAGAGGTTGTGTGTGCCTAAGGACCCCAAACTTAAAAGAGAAATTATAGAAGAGGCACATAAAACATTATACTTAGTTCATTCCGTATGTGAAGATATTATGGAGGAACCATTCCGTAGAAGAACCAACTTGGGAAGACGAAAACGAGATAAAAGAAAAGTATCCTAAATTATTTTGCACTCATGATATGTCAAATTCAGGGATTTGGTTTATTTTAAGGGGGGGAGAGTGTAACACCCTGCACCATGACACACATATTACCATACACATGTCACACTTAGAATGCTACCATATGTCACATAAGTTTTGTACACACATATGACCACTTAAATGCATATATGTTGATCTGAACAATGATACAACTTTAGAAAGGTACCAATGAAAATGTAAAAAGAATCTATGAGTGAAAGTTATACCTTTTAATAGCCACAGAAGTCTAGAGTCCTACATAACAATCGACAAGTGAAATAGACAGCAAATGAAAAAGTTAAAGATAATTTACTAAGTAAGAAAAAAATAGGGTCAAGAACATGACAAATTCTGAAGCTGTCATAGAGAGTTAGGACAACTTCATAAATAAATCTGTATCAATCCTATGGGAATCACCTTGCAAATAATATATGCTTGGAAAGATCTGTGAGTCTACTTTCCAATGTGACAAACGGTGAGTGAATTGAAGTTTCCTAGCAGAAGTTATGACAATTTTCCTACCAAGTATCTACATCGTCTGGTATGATCTGCATCAATAGATTTTGAGGTAACTTTAAAAAAACACCAATAAAAATGTATGATGAATTAGAGAACAAGTTATATATTCTTGAAAAGGTCTTGAAGTTTTTCTACAAAAAAATGTGAGTAAATCCGAGTTCTGTAAACAAAGTTATTGTCGTTTTTCCACTAGATGTCTGTACCAAAAAAATTCTGGACGGGATGACGTCATAAAAATTAAAAATTCCATACAACCGTAAATTTAAAGGACTTTTTCACTAGAGACCTATCTAAACACCAAATTGGGCATTGAAGTTTCTATTTAGGCCTATAAAAATATAGAGATTCTTAAGAAAAAAGATCTTTTGAAGAACTTCACAAGTTTGATGATTTTAAAGAAAGAACAAGAGAGAATGATAGGTTTTGTAAGAGATTTTGAGATTTTTAAAGAAGGAACTTGAAACTTTGATTTAGTTTCATTTTCTGACTAAGGTAAATAAACAATAACACTTCTACATTGTTTCGATTGTTCTTAGGTTTTTAGAATTGTTATTTTAAAGTTTTGCTATGATCCATGGAGGTTGTTTATTTTGATTAGGTTATTAGAAAGGAGTTTTTATAAAAGAAAATGTTTTATAAACTATTTAAATATTTTACATCTTTTTGTATTGTTTTAGGCTTTTAGTTTCGTTTGTTTATAAGTTTTGCAAAGAACCATGATTGTTTTGATTTATTTAGGTTCTTTTACATGTTTTTGAAAGAGAAAATTTTTGTTTTCAAGTAAGTTCGTATTCTATCTTTTGATTTTGATTCAAATAGGTTCTTAGATGATTTTAATCTTTGTTTTACAAAAGAATAAAGATTGTTCTACTCAATTTTTAAATTGTTTTGAAAGAATCTCATATTCTTAAAATGAGTTTTCAAAAGAATTTTTTTGTAAACATACTTTTAAAGAATGTTTTAAAGAATTTTCGATATGCCAATCCATAGAGCTATATTTTTAGGTGGGTTAAATTCTTGTTTTCTATTTTATATTTCAAAGATATTCATTATATAGATATTATTAAAGATTGTTAGTTTTGTTTTGCTTTGATATCTGCTACTATAAGTATTTGTTTTGATGAAAATATATGTTTAGCTATGACATGAGACCCCTTTGCCATCAAAGAGGTAATTTTGATGGAGCCCCTCATTGGGTTTAAATAGATGAGATCAGGTACCCTCTTCGTTGAGTCACATAAATTGACGATGTCTGTGATGTTTGCCACTAGGCGTGAGATAGTGGTATGCTACCATGGAATTACTGATGGGTTTGTTATGTTATGTTGCTAATTGTCTAGCTCACAACACATGTAGGGGATTTCTAGTATATGGTTCAGTCATTTGTTATCTAGCTTGCAGCACGTGTGGGGGATTTAGATATTTGTTTCAGCAGGTCTTTTATATGTATATATGTTTCAGTGACTTGTTCCTGTTCCGTTCAATTTAGTTTCAGATATTTGTTTAGTTCAATTCAGTATTTTAGTTCTGATTATGTTTCTATTCAAATATACATCTTGATTTCCGTTCTAATCTGCTATTTGTTCTATCTTAAATTATAAGCATTATTTTCATATGTAAAGTAATTGTTTTGAAAGCATATATCATTCTATTTTGATTATGAAAATATTCATACTGACCCAATTGTTTCAACATGTTAAGTAGTGTTCTTGTTTATTTGTAAAGTTAGTCATGCTTACAGAGTTGATTCCAGTGTTTTCAGATGATGAGGATGATAGGGTAGATGAGTAGCCTAGAATCCAAGAAGAAGAGCAATGATGGAGACTTGATTTAGCTATTTCAAACATTATGTTATTTTATTTTAATATTTGCTTAGAGACCAATTTTGATTTCATTTAGTTCAGTTATTTCATTTTTATTTGAAGAGATTTTATAGGTTTGTTTAAAGTTTCAATTTTATAGAGATGGCTAGTTATTATTTGGGTTTATGTCAGACTATAGGATTTTATTTATGAAATATGGTTTTGGATCTTAAATTTAATAGAATTGTTATGGTTTGATTATGAGATTCTGTTGCATATGTATAAACGGAAAGATGCAAAAAAAATTATAAGCAATTTAAATGACATTGATGTGAATGGATTAATGTCATGTGCCAAAATTCGTCCATACATGAATGGGTTTTGAGGCATGAAACCTTGTCATTAGCAGTGATAGTCTTGGTAGGGTTTAGCTTGAAGGTCTTTTTTTGAGTTTTAGTGCTCACATCCTCAATGAGACCCATCCTCTTTAGGCTGCCTATAGTAAATGGTGGAGTAGGTTGTTTTTAAGGTGCAGGAATCTGAAAGACACCTGTTGGCCTTACACATCTTGGTGATCAGAACTGGGAATGGGATGCTCCTAGTGGAATGTCTAGCTATGGTAGTGTAAGCATCTAATTTTGGCACAACCCCCAGTTCTGGCGCTTCTCTTCGGGTCAGTAAACAAGCAAAGCAATCCCCAGCCTTTCTTCATAATCTAGCCAGTTCCAATCGATTAGAATCAACCCATGTCCTCATTATCCTCCTTATTTGTCCATTTATTTGTTATTATTTATAAAAAATAGTATTTTATTTTTTAAAGTGTTATTTTATTATCGAATGATTTTTTATTTATGTATTATTTACTTATGCATTTATTTTTTTGTATTCTCTTCTTTGTTTATATATTTAATTTATTTTATTTTTATTGCACCCAATTTGTTTGTCCCCTCGTATCCCAAAAGAAGCAAAGATTTATAAAGCCCCCACGTGTCTGCTTGTGGTGTGGGGACATCGAGGAACATACTGTTTCAGGTGTAGCTTCCCCCCTTTTTCTCTCTTTTATTTTTATTTTCTTTCTTTCTTTTTTTCTTTTCTTTTCTTTCTTCCTTTTCTTTTCTATTCCTTTTTTTTTCTTTCCTGGACCCAACAGATTACCCCATAGTTGCACCATTTCTTTCTTCTTCTTTTTTCTTTTTTCTTTCTTTTCCTTATTCTTTTCTTTTCCTTCTTTCTTTCTTTCTTTTTCTTTCTCTTTTCTCTCTTTCCGTTTTTTCTTTTTCTTCCTTTCCTTTTCCTTTTCTTTTTTCATCCTGGCCGCTCCCCTAGCATAGCAGAGGAAAGAACTTAATCAGGTAACCCTAACTCCTCCCGCCTCTCTTCCACCTCATCCCCTCTCTCTTCCCACTCTCTCCCCCCGCCCTCTCTCTACCCGATTCACTCTCCCCTCGTTCTTTGATCTCTCTCTCTCTCTATTCCCTCTCTCCTCACGGGCGAGTTATGCCCTACCTAACGCCGCCTCTCTATCTCTTTCTAATCCTTGTTGCTCTCTCCCAACCTCTCTCATCACGGGTCTCCCTCTCCTGAGATCTCTCTTTCCCTCCCTGCCTTTTCTTCCCTTTCTTGTGAAAACCATAAAAACCCCAAAACGAAAACTAGACTCCCCTCTCTCATCTTCTACTCTCAATCGCACCTCTCGTTAGCCCCTCTGTCTTCCCATTTTGGTGAAAATCCAAGAACCCACACCCTTGCATGACCTGTCGTTCTCATCTTCTCTCTAGGGTAGACTCCCAGCTCAGTTGATGGCAACCAAAGATCGTGCCTCGAAGACCATCCCCCTCTTTAACTTAACCCTCCTCTATTTTCCCTCTATAAAACCCTTCAACGACCAAAGCAAAAGGAGGGGTCATTCTATCTTCCTCTTCCACAACCAATGCTCTATTCTCTTAACCACATACCCACATTTGTTGTGAGAAGAAACTCTAAAAAGGGCCTTAACTCCAAATCCAACACATCTTCCTTTCAGATTTCTCTTTGATCTCTCTAGGTGTCACTACCCAACGATCCCTCTCAATAAAGATCTCTACCTTTC
>JAOXJP010295875.1:0-18541 GCA_025762735.1 Platanus orientalis | reverse complement strand
AGCCCAAATTTAACTAATTAGGCATATTTTCAAAGTATTAGAGATAATAAAGAGTCATTATCAGCCCAAATTTTAAAATGAATTTTAATAATCAATTTTTCTTTTAAAGGAGCTTTAGGTTCGGGCAGCCCGAACTCAGCCCGAAGCCCATGATTTTAGAACAGGCGGAGTTTGGGCTGACTACCTCGGGCTGAGTTCGGGCCCATATAACTAAGTTTGGGCAGACCTCAGCCCGGCCCAATTGACAGCCCTATTCCCAAAACATGGCAACAAAAGAGACCAAATATCTGGCTTTATGTTGCTTATGCCTTTATCTGGTCTGAACTTTTCATGAATATCTCTGACTGGGAGTGAAGCTACATCAGATGCTAATATATTATAACACAATTCTCCAAATAAAACTAAATAAAAAAGAAGACATACCGAACATAAGGTGGTCTGCTTAGAATATTGTATTGGATTGGAAAAAAGCTCCAGACAAGAATTTTGAAGTGAACAAAAAACATCCTTGATATGAGTCACGAACTTAAAATCCTCGATGACCTGCTCCTCTCATGAATAAATGATAATGCATAACTAGCTTTAACTTGTCCTATATAACTTTGGAAGATAAGAGTAAATAATATGCATGTAATTGATTCATCGTAAGGTAAAGGATTTAGAAAGAATAAGGTTATCACTGGTGATGCATATTGGTGCATAATTAAATTAAGAAACAGTGGACTTGAAAAGAAAACACTGTTGCAGCAATCAATATACTGTGTGCATGTTTAAGTACTCAACGGTGTATTTTACAGGTAGAGCAGAAATGATAGGTTAGCTTTTGCCTAGTCAGTTGTTGAAAGTTGACTAAGACAACCATATTATGTTAGCTATCAGTTGTCTCAACTTGATCTTCATGCAAATACTCCTCAAGTTTGTTCTATTGCCATACAACCTAAAGGTCAATCTCAAAGCCCAATTAATTGACATACTGCAGCACGACCACACAACACATGTTCAATCCAGCTTACCGCAAGGAGGGAAAGGTTTGATTGAATTTATTTTATAAGACCAATGGTATAAATATGTGAAAAATGATGGTTAATATCCCAAATTAATATTCTAACAAATTTTCCCATTTTGAAGTGTGTCCAACTTGATAAGATTTCAACTTTCAATAACTTGAGCAGCACATGTTTCCAAAACATGCAGGTCTGAATTTTTTTACTGTTCAGTACAAAATAATCTAGATATTGAGAAGAGTTAAGGACCTCTGAAAATTATACTTCATCCCAAACAGTTCAAAATGAGTGCATACATACATGTATAGCTGATAAACAGAGATGCAAAACAAGAATATCCAATGGTCCATCATTCACTGCTGGAAAAATTCCACTTAAAGGACCAGGATGCAAAATACTTATGTTGATTATGTTCCAAATTTAAGTACTTTTACAGTAATAATCTTTGGTTTAAAAAGAAATTTAACTGCTTGCATGTGATCACTTAAAGTTACGACAACCAAATGCTTTCTAAAAAGTTCTCTAAATAATTCTTTTAGAATAGTAACGCATCGGATAGTAGAAGTAACAGAGTGATGTGGACATAACGAAGAGGCTGATGTATGTGCCTCCCCACAAAAGAATCAAGTTCAAGATGGTGACAAAAGATGGGTCAGTGTGTTTTGAAGGGTGGAATAATCATGTAATAAGGTCTTTTGTGCCAAGGGTTTTTTAGTCCAAGGTTATTTTTGCAACAAGACATTGTTGCCAAAGGTAATTTAGTGTTTTAGTGAGTCAACAAGTCAAAGTGGGGCCTGTTTGGAGTGTTGGTTGAAATTTTCTAGAAGGCCTTAATTTTAGGCAGTTTAGTTTTTAGAAAGCCAATGTTTTAATAGTTTTAAGCTTAGGAAAATCTTAGGTAGCAAGTAAGCTAGTAGTTTAGGACTTTCTACTTTGGTTTCATGCTACTTTCTTGAGTTTTTGAACCTATATAAAGGGATGCGTGTTCTGTAATAGTTAAACATGGATTATTGAATTATAGTTTGGTTTGTTTGGATGTTATCCCCTTCTTCCCATCTTTCCCATGGTGTAGCCATGTGGACTAGCTAGGGTTCATCCTATGCTTCTTCTTCTCCCTTTCTTCTTCTAATCTTCTATCTTCTTCTACATTCTTCTCCTTCTTCTTCCATCTTCTTCCTCACCTGATATTCTTCTTCTTCTTCTCCTATCTTCAATTTTTTTCTAATCTTTTCTTCTCTTCTCCATATCTCCTTGCAGCCATCTCCATTACTTGAAGAGTCAAAGTGCTGAAACTCAGAAACTTGAAGAATAACAAGAATTACAGCAGAGTTTTCAAGAGCATAAATACTAGGATTACTTCAGCTACCTGTGAGTCAAATCATACCCCATTAAAAGGGCTTTAACTTGCTGTTTAATCAGGTCAGATCTTTTATTTCGCATCCTATATTTCTCTGCAAAATTCTCTTTAAACCTTTATTCTTGAGGGTCATTATTTCTCTGTGAACCAGAATTTTTTGGGTTTATAAACTCTAAAAATCGCACCCCTATAAAGCCCTTTCTTCCACTTTTCTATTGGGGTTTTTTCTCCCTATCATATCCCTTTTCCAACCCCTCAAAACCCTCTTGATTCCCCACTATTTTGATCAGGTTCTTCATCAAGATTCCTTCACTGTTTTATGATTCTTTCCTCAAAAACACTGCTGACTAGTAAACTATAGGTTTCATATACTTTTATATTTCAGCATAACCTCAAATTTTGTATGAGAATACCTCTAAGACTCATCTAACACCCTGCAAAGTTTCAGAAAATTCTGAAGCATCAGCAGGGGTTTTTGGTAATTTCATAGCTCTTCCTAGAAATTCCCAAAACCCTAATACAACCCCTTTTTTCCTCTTGTTTCTCCATCTTTCCACTGTAATCCTTTTTTTTTTTTTTTCCTCTTTTCTAGCTAATTCCTCATTGTTCCTTAAAGTTTGTGATTACTTGGGTGTGAATTTGTTAAGTTATTGGTTTATTCAAATCTGTCCTAAGCTTCTGCATTTTTAATTGGGCCTACATAAGCAAGATATACAAGCTTCAGTTGCCCCATAACAGTTTAGCACTAAAGTTTGTGATATCCTCCATCACAAAGTGGTTAATCATTTTTCCATTTCACTTTATTGTAATCACGTGAATTCTCTCGCATTAATCCGTTAGCAAACTACTACCTCACCAAGCATGTGACCTTGGACACAAATGGGAAGTAAGGATAGTGGAAAAGGGTCTAGGAAGGAAACCAACCACTAGATGGAGAGGAGTTCATTAGTAAACACCAGCCCAGCCCTTAAAGAAGTCAGAAATAAACTATCATCCAGATGAGGGCTCACAGAGAAGACCAAAGCCCAGATTCAAGCTAAAAAAGAAGGCCCAAGAAAAGCCCAGATTCATTCAATACACGCACTAACCCACTGCAGCCAAACCAAGCCCAGGTGTGGATGAGTGAACAAATCATCTTCTGTTTTAAGATCTTCAAGCTGTGAGGAAGAGGAGTTATAGGTACTTACATGAATTGGTTCTAAAACATGTTCAATTGGAACTCTTTTATAGTGATCTCACCCTGAGTAATAACCAACTCAGAAGAAATAATCTAAGTCTAATTTCTGTGAGAATTTTTTCGTAACATTTCAGATAATGAAATTCATTAAGTTTTCTGGGCATCCAAAACTAAGGTCAAGTACTTAGAGTCTGCCAAATCATGAAACATTGAAGAGAGACACAGATCTGAGTCCACGCATAAGTTGACATGATCAGCTGCATGTCATGTGGGGGAGTCCCTATCTCCAGGAAGCATGTCACACAAGTCCAAGCATAGAATTGACTTTTGACATGAGGTCCTTGACAGTCTTCAAGAAGAGTATCCCATGTCTCTAAGCTCTGAATCAATTCTAATTAATCAAATAAATTAACTTTAGTGATAAGTAAATTAATAAATTTATTGTAGTAAGAGGGGTGAATCCTAAATGTCAGTAGGCTATACAATTTACACATTTCTACCAATTTTATTTTTAATTTTTAATTTTTCAGACGATAAAGAAGAAAAAGCAGACACTCTTACATATAAGGCCCAAGGCTCCATTCGCAAACTATTTAAGGAATCCTGGACTTGACTCATGAGATGATAGTCTCATACTCTCATGTACCGAGGCAGGCAAATGAGAAAGAAGATAGGCTTGCCAAATGGGAGGTTGGGCAATATTCTTTGTTAAAAGGGATGTGTGTTGATTTGGGTGTATTCTTGCTCTCTAGTTTCATCGTATATTCTTGCTATCTCCTTATCTTTTGTTTCTCTTTAATGAAGCATTATTCATCCAAAAAAAAAAAAGAAGCTTGGAACCACATCAAATTATACTACCAAGATGCAGAGTTTAAATATCAAGTCATATGTAGAATTACCAGTACAAACAAAGATAAGTAACTAATTTATCTTACTGTATTTGAAGAACCAAGTTGAACAACTCCAAGTGGAACTACAGCAACAACAGCAATCGTCTACACAACAATATCAGGAAATCAGCCATTCAGCCCTATAAATCTATTTGGAACTGTTGTACTCACAACAACAATATAAATCAGACACTGAAGGAGGGACATATAAAGCAAGCTTACCCTAATCCCAGCTGAAAACTGAGTTTGCCACCCATCGCAGTAATGAGAATCACCAAAATAAACCAATATTAATGATGTATTAATGTAAAAAAAAAAAAAAAAAAATCAAATCTCATCTTATTTATGTATTGAACAAGGAAATCCCTTACCTCAGATGACGACCAGGAATTAGACACAAGCATATCTTCACAAAGCCACTGATGTTTTCCAGTAACTGCCACTTGGCCAATAATCCTGCTCAACATAGAATTAAAATAAAGCTGTATTTTTTTAATTATATGTATTTTAACTCCCTATTTAGGAAAACGAGCATGTAAAAAAAACTTTTATCAAAGAAATTTAAAAAGTAACTGAAATTCTAAGCTATTTTTTTTCTGATAAAGAAAATTCTAAGCTTATTGAGGGTCACAGATTTGAATGATGGAAAGATAAAAATATAAAGAGAGCGATCAGCTACAAATAAAAAACAACTGCACCAATATCAAAGTAACTGCTTCACATGACAGCAGCTAGTTCCTTGTAATTTTTTTTCCTTGTCAAAAGACAATATTCTGGTTGGACCATATTGAGGGCGAAAGACCAAAATGTTTTCAGATAAAAAAAAAGAAAATAAATAACTATGGACATCATACCCTTCCCCAAGAGAATATACAAAACATGACATCTTTGCTAGGGCTAGTCCAAGCGGATCCTGTAGAGAACACCCATCATGCAAGTATGCATGGGGAGCACTAAAGCACATATTCTTCGAACAGTGGAGAAATTCATGATTATTGTAGTAGGCATCCTCCCAAGTCAAAATCCTGAAATGAGTTCCACTCCCCCACAAAAACAAACATGAAAATGTATTAACCTCAGACCATCATTAATTAATACAGAAAAATTAAAGTTTACAATTAAAATCATCAATGGAAATTAAAATAATGTAAAAGAAAAAAGTAAACAACAATTAGAATCAGAAAATTTATTAGAAGCAGTCATTGTTTAAGTGGAATTCTTCCACATTCCTAACATGCAAGGGCTTTGCTTCCTGTATAACAATCATATGTAAACAACAAATTATGAGTAATAGCTCGCACTTTTCTTGGTCAATCTTCAAAAACAGACTTCACATTGAGATCAGTCTTGCAATCTCAGATTCTGAAATAATGCTTAAATGAAAGAACAGCCACACTTACTGAATAATTATCAACCCAGACAACCTTTTATAATACAAAATTGAAAGCACCCAGAGCCCACCCTGACTACTCAACCTGATTGAGTGCCAACTCAATCAGCAAGTTTCAATTCAGACCATAACAAAAACAGCACAATTAAAGAAGAAAAAGAAATGCAACATGGTGATGGGAAATCCTGATTAGTGATGACTTTTATCTCCTATGAAAATATGATATTGCTTCAAATATAGTATGGGCCAGCATTCAGAAAAAAAAAATACATTTAATGTGAAAAGAATCATGATCAGAAGCCATAATAACCAAACCCTAAACCAGCGAATAGAATCAAACTGTAGAAAACAAGAGTATCAAACTTACGTGCGAGCTCCATGATTAAGCTTCCAAAAGACGGCATATTTCCACTCTGTTTTGAAACAGAGGCTTCTGAGTGTTTGCTGCAAGTGAGTGCCCATCTCCCCACCCATCGAAAAACTAACTCCCCTACAAGCTCCCCCAGGGTTAAGCCACAGAAAACCCTGTTTATCTCAAACGTATAAGCCTAACTGCCTCTGTAAGAACCTCTTCCTGCCTGTTTCCTTCGCAACCCAGCTCTCCGTTTTATTGGCGGTCCAGCAGTAGGAAGCAGCAAATGATCCATTCCCCAGTCCCTCCACAGCAAAAACCCCTAGACCCAAATCGTTTTAATAATTCTCACAGTTCCAAGAACTCAAAAATATCGTTAAAAATCAAAGTATAGAACTACCCAGATCAATGAAGAAAATATCTACAGAATTCACTCCATCTGAGCATTTAGCCACAAATTTCAGAATCATTGCAGAACACTTCGTTCCTCCACTCAAAAACCCTTCAATTATACTTAACAACCAGATGCAGAGGTGAAAAAACAAAAAAAAACAAAAAGGCTCAAAAGAAACTGACAGAAACCACCATTTCCAAAAACTTCACAGATTCAGGAAGGAATAGCTTCAAGAAAACTAGATTTAAAAATGCACTCTAACGTGATTTTCCAGACAAGATCCAATCTTCCTAGCTTCTACAAACAAAAATCAACGATCGTTCTACTGGGCTAGTCTAATTTTTTAAGGGGAGCACCAGCACGAAAATTATCGAGAATTTCAGACTCCTGAACTGAAATTGCAGCCATTTCTACACAGAAAACTCTGAAACTAAAGAAAATTCAAGCTTCTATAGATTATTCAGAAAAAGAGAAGGATGTAGAGAAAAATATTTCAGGAGGGTTTTAGCTCTCTCTCTCTCTCTCTCTCTCTCTCTCTCTCTCTAAATGCAAGTACGATAGCAGAAGAGCTTCTCTGCGTCTCTCGTTCGTTTATTCAGGTTTTGCTCCTCTACATAACGCAGGATGCTTAATGCGCACCCTCCTTTTGAATTTTCATCTCCCTCCTGGCAGGGCTGCACCACTCTATCCTACGCATCGTGCGTATGGAAGAACCTTACTCCGAGCGAAATAACTGAATCATCGCACCACTGCTTATTGTGAAACATTGAAATGACCAAAATATCCTACTGACACCTTCGCTCTTTTTCGGCATCTCTCCCTGATAAGCTAGAACCAAAGGCTAGGGTGAGATGCTGTTCCCTTTTTATGTTGGGAAAGAGAGACTTGGAAAAGAGGTTGCTTCTCTTTTTTATGTTGGGAAGAAGAGAAAGCAAAGCTTAGAAAAATACTACTAATGATAACTTCTACGAAGAAAATGTTCTGTGGTGACAAAGTGTCTGTAGTGTTTATGATGAATTACAAGCTGACACATCATATGTTTGGGATTCAAAAAAGTAATTGGGTGTGAAAAAAGAAACAAAATTCGAAAAACACATCATGTGTCAGTCGATGGCATGTCTACATATGCCTATGTCAATGCAGACAATCATTCTCCTAATTGGCATTTTGGTAAAGCTATTAATGATAATTAAGAGAGCAAAGCAAACCCTAGAGAAAGAGAGAGAGAGAGAGAAACAACCCCTTTAGAAGAAAACTACTAATGATAATTAATGGCAATGGATTTGAAAAAAATGATATTGTTTCAAAATTTGGAGTTGGGGGAAGTTTCAACCTACCCAAATTGTGAGGCAATGCCAGTGTTGGCCAACAACATGATGTCTTATTGAAGAATTGCCTCTTATCTTCCCATCATCCCTTTACTCTTTGCGTCCCAAACTTTTCCACCATGTAACTTACCTTCTCATGGTTGATGGGCTTTTTCTTCTGCAATGATTTTGGCACTAAAAGGTGACACACATCTCAATTCACATTGTCACTTTGGCCGGATGTCCATTCACACTAGTCCAACTGGCTTTCCATCCAAGTGTAATTCTGCTCAGCACTATTGGCCAATCGATGTCCGCGATTATAGGGAGATGCCCTCCAACCCATCTACAGAGATCTAAACCTTCCTTCTTCTTTGTTCAGCCATGCTAAGCATCTAAAGAGCAATGAACTGGTGTACCTTGTTCTCAAACTCTCATGGCATGTCTAGTAACTACTTCTTTTTGTACCTCACCAGCACAGCAAAGTACTCCAAAACTCATGATTTGCATTAACAGCGCGATCTTCAGCTATTAATGTCATTGTCTCCTAAATATTCTCCCCCACCCTCCTCACATTCCCACCTTTTCATTTTAATCTGCAAGAGTAGTAGTGCAGAGACAAGTCAGGGTGGATTTATTTGTCATAAATGAGGATAGTACAAGATAATAAAGCTACAAAAAAAAGGCTGTATCATGGATCCCAAGGTTAATCATCTAAAACAATCAATTAACAACCTAACTTGGTACAGAAGATCTAATTTGTCTGCCTCATTTATGGAGAAAGAAAAGGTTTGTTATGAACAAACATTGCTTTGTTCATTTTGAATCCTTTTTATTTCCCCTTACTAGAGCATCTCAAAGATAGGAACAAATATTAAAGGTTTTTCAATGATAATTATATATAAATTATAATTATGGTTTATAAATGACATAGCACAGAAGATTTACTGCATCAAATTACTCAAACTAACCAGATGATTACAACCATATGGTCTATGATTTACTTGGACTGGCATCAGTAATGGTATTAGTTTGTCTGCCCAACATAATGCGATTGATCGAGTAGTTATGATCATAAGATCAGATTAATTAGTTAAAGCCTTAAAGCCTCCTAATTTTATTATTCAGTGGAATTGATTCCTACAAAGGCCTCTAAATGCTCATTGAATGAAGCCAACATGCTTATGAGCCATGAATAAGATAACCAAGTGATGCAAATTATAAGATCATTTTTCTACAAAGAATAACAGAATGAAATGAGTAGAATCATGAATACAAATGGACAAAGAACAATGATTATTTTTCCTGCTTTTTCCCATCCTCTAATATAATAGAAAGGCTTTCAAGTTCCTATTGAGTAACTCCAATATAGAGTCCATATGAGGTAAGGATTATGTAAGGCTCCCCACCCATTAAAAATTGAAGGTGTGACCTTTTTCTTAGGTTGAACTAGAACCCAAGCCTACCTTTCTCATCTCTCTTTTGCTTTATTTAATATAATCTTTCATTAGGGTTGTTAGCCACCCATCTCTCTCTCTCTCTCTCTCTCTCAAAAGGCTTGAAAAGTTCGAAACCAAAATCATCATAAGTAGATTTTGTAGCTATGCTTTTACTAACATGTAATCTAAGGATGTGCCTCCTTGGTCTCTTATATTCTTGAGTGATGGTTTGATATTGAACATCTCTCTCTCTCTCTAGACAAGTCAATCTAGGTGGGCGTGAAGAATAGTGAAAGCCCATTTGAAATTAAGTTTGAAGAATTTTGATTGTTTTACAGATTTGTGACACTAGTGGCCATTACGTGAATGGAATATCTACTAGGAGTCTTACAATAAACGGAAACCCAAGCCCCCTGGTCGATCCATTACTGGGTTTGAGTTGAGCCATTTGCTATGTCTACAGTCTACACGTCCATCGATTCGAGAAGATGACCTCACATGACTTAAGAATTGCAATAACTTGGATGAGTTTCGTTCCTTTTTACACGAGGGAACACTTTTTCAGAACCAAGAGTAAATGAGGCAATTGGACCAATTCACACAAGAGAACAGATCCTCTAATTTATCTGTACTTGGTGAGCCCACTGGTCAAACCAGGTTGGACTGACCCACCCCACTTACCAGATCAACCTATCTAAAGTCTTAAAAATATATCTTTTTAGTTAACCTTGTAGAACTATTACGATTTTTCAGTGAATTGATTTGTATCTACTTGTGAAACTACTCAAATCCATGGACCAGAAGATCAGAAATCTAATAGAATCCCACTTGTTTTAAAAAAGAAATCCATTTGTTGCAGAAAATAAAAAGACTAAATCTTATCCACTGCACTTGCAAGTAGGTATGGCAATGAGCTTGGCTCGGCTCGTGATGACCCTGAGCCTCATTTTAAGCTCACTGAGTAGCGTCTGAGCCTGGATTTGAGCTTATTTTCTAAGTGAGCCTGAACCGAGCTTCACTAAGGTCAACTTGCTAAAACTAAAAGTACTGTTTGGTTAATATATATATATATATATATATAACAAATTGGGTTAATGGGTCAGTAGGCTGTTGGGCCTTTTTTTCTGGCTGGCAAGCCTAGCCTGAGCTTTGCTTTCATGTGACGAAGCTGTTTGTGCGTGTGTGTGTGTGTGTGTGAAAATAATGATGTTCAAAAAAGACAAATCTGCTTAATGGGTCATTAGGCTGTTGGGCCTTTTCTTTCTGGCTGTCTAGCCAAGCATGAGCTTTATTTTCATGTGATGAGCCCGAGCTAAACTGGGCAATGCTCGGCTCGTTGCCACCTCCACCTGCAAGCTTTGAAGCACGCATCAACAAAGGGTTTCCTGCCACAAGAAGGATGACATGGTAGATCTAGGCCATTCACCAAATGAAGACCCTCTGGTTTAACCACATGTATAGTTTTCTTGTCCATGTCAAACCCGTGCCTCATTGTGCATTGCACTCTTTTTTTGTTTTTGGTAAAATTGGCAAATAATAGCTTTTGAATTTTCTTGAATAAACAAAGGCTTTAGAAAGTAGGTCTTTCTGCCACGTTGTAGAGAGACATTGGCTGAAACTTGCTACGTGAAAAGGGGATGACATGAAGATCACATGAATGATTTTTGGGCTGCCAGCTCAGTTGCCATGTAGCAGAGTCATGTCAAGTTGAGTTCCACCAACAATTCGGACGTCAAGAGAAAAACCTTGCTAATTAAGTTTCGTAAAGATGTGTGCATTCCATTCCATTAAAGAGAAAAATGAGGCAGTTTTTGTTGTTACCAACAATGAATTCATTTCATTTTAAATTTCCAAGGCATTTGAAATCAAAAGGTGATGGTTGAAATGAACTCATTTAGATTTATATGGATTAGCTACCTAAAATTAGGAATTAAGTCATCTCAATTTTACTATAAAATGAAATGATGTTTGAATGAAGGGCCTGAATATCATATTATGATTCATTATCGCTTTTCTACAACTGTTTGGAATTACTTCTGAAATCGATTGAATATCTATTAAATTATGTTAAGAATCTGTTGGGTCTCATTAATCAATAGAATTTTTTGTTTATTGATCCTATTGGAAAAAAATTTTGGATGACTATTCTTCATAGAGTTTGCTGGGGCAGAGAGTGGAACAAAAGAATTTTTTATGGGAATTCAAAACATTACATGGAAATTGTTGATTCTATTGTTTTTTATGTTGTATCATGGGCTTCAACTTCCCCAAAATTTCAACATTTCTCATTGACCTTCCTAGGGTTGGCCTTCATGCATACATTCCTCATTATTTCTTCATCAATTGTGTTGATCTTTTTCTTCTTGCATTTTATTTATATTTTGTTTTCTCCTTCTTCTCAATCAATAAAATCAGTCATTCATAAAATAAATAAATAAAATGATTTATATTATCATTCATATTCTATTGGTAAACTAAAATCAATTCATTTTCATTGTATACATATGCATTCAGGTATTATGGAAAACCCAAGTGGAATGGTTTCATTCTATGTGACAACCAAATGTAGGGTAAAGGTTAATGTCCCCATCCTTGGGTGGTCAAGGCACCCTCCTTTGTGGAGGTCAAGGGGTCGATTCCCCAGGTAGGCAAGAGTGTGTGGACACATGTTTAGATTTGACATCTCATCATAGATTCGTATCACATGCGACATAAAAAATGCGTTGAATTTTTGTAACAAGACACATATGAGGTGGGGCCCATGCATTTTTTTGGGGGGGGGCCACCCCCTAATCCTCAAAAAGTGTATGGGTCTCACCCCCCATCTTTATCTTGCCACAAAAATTCAGCACATTTTTTGCATCACAGATGATATAAGTCATCTCATCATCATACAAGTGTATAGTAGTCCGTGGGCCCTCATGGCCAAAAATGTCAATGTGAAATGTACAAGTCAAGTGAAAGGCAATATAGATGAACCAAAAAAACACAGGGTAAAGATTTTGAGATGTTTATTATTAGTTGATATGGCAATAGGTCGTACATTAATTTTCTAAGTTTCATCTTAAATACTAGGGTCACAGCACAACCATATTACAATTGGGTTATTTCATTCATGATTTTAATGATGGCCGTTGTTACTTGTTTAATCAATCATTTAATTAAAGCTATTGTATTTTAAAATTAAAAAATTTTAAGAGCTAACATATAAGCGTTTGTAGTCCAACGGTTAGGATAATTGCCTTCCAAGCAATAGACCCGGGTTCGACTCCCGGCAAACGCATTTTCTTTTAGTCATCTCTTGCTATAAGTTTTGTGTGTGTGTGTGTGTGTGTGTGTGTTTTATTGACATTTCTACCAAAAAAAAGTCTTTTTGGCATTCCTGACTCCTACACGTTTACAAACTCCTTGGAATCCAAGAGGCCGCAACACAGGCAACGCGTGGCAAGTTGCAACACCCACATATGATCCTACATGTCTTGTAGCCGTAAACAATATTTTATAACAGCTACTTACAATTAATATTCTAATAAATAATTATTCATTGTTAGAGGGCCCTATATTAGTGATCATACCTATGTGTCTTGTAGCCCTAAACTAGATTTTCGAATACTTTATAGCAACTACTTGCAATTAACAATATAATCTACTTACATTATGATTATTAATTGTTAAAGGGCCCTATTAGTAGTGATCACACCTCTTTCAACATCATTGTGGTTTTTTTTATTTATAGATATCTTAATGTATCTACTAATTTTCTCCATGTTCTAAACTTTTTGCGACATTATTGAGGCTCTGGTTGTCTTTCCAATTGGTTATTTGAAAGGTTAACTGTTTATGTAACACTTAAAATTAACTTTTTACCCTTTAATTTATTTTTATTTTTTTCCTCAGAAAGAGAGAGAGATTAGAAGAGATTTTAATGTTGGGAGATATATGTCACCATGAGATATCCTTCCCATTCCTTCTTCTCACAAGACAATTGGCAATGTTGTGCTTGAAGGACAAGCTTAAGTAATGCATAGCAATACATAGTAGGATATGGTGTTAACAAGGTAATCCCTCTCTTCTACCATCCACCCTCCATGAGTTGCATGATTAGAGGGAGTTGAGGGGTTGCGTTATTTTTTTAGTGAGGCTCTCATTTTCTTGTATGCTAATTTGGACTTGCAAAGCCACTTAAATTGGAAAATGGGATCCATTATGCAGTAGACTAAGGGTGCAAACCGATCAGATATGAGCATATCCGTATCTTATCTAATAACTAACGGATATTAAAAACTATATTTGTATCATATCTTCTTAAGTAACCTAGATTTCATATTGAATTTCGGATATATAGAAAAAAAAATAGGTAATTCCATAAATGTCATCGTCACCATTACCAGTGTAGTCTTCCCTAATCCATCTATTTCCTCACCTAGTCGTATGCCCTAGCAACAATGTCAGATGGAACAAAATACCATCTCTTCTACTATGTGGTGGGTGTGCACTTCTGCCGTTGTGGCATCGTTGTGGTAGTACTTGTGGGTGCCGCCATGGACGCAGAGATGACACTTATTAACTTAAGAGTTTATGTATATTTAGGGTTTTAGCTATTAGGTTATTTAAGACTGGTAGAATAGTTTTAAATCCAATTGTCTATACTTTATATCTTATGTATTGTTATATTTAAACGGATCAGACCAATATATCTCTGTATTCTATCTGATATAAACAAATATTTTTATAAACGAATTGGATAACCTTATTTTGGATCGAATGCGGATGGAACACGAACATTTTTCGGATAACTTGTAGCTCTACAATTGACTAGATCCCTATATACTAAACAATTGAGTTCTTCAGAGAACATCGCACACTATAGAATTGCTATCAAAAGTATTCAATCCCTAACCTCCCCCCTTGGAGAACTATGTCACAACCACCCGAGCATGTGAAGCATCTAGAGTATGGTTTGGATCTTTTCTGTCACTTTGATTCAATAAATCATCCACTTGTACTTTGTCGAGTGGATCAAAGTTGGGTTCAAAATCCCTATCTATCCAAATTCAAAAGACATGAATTGGTGTGTGCTAATGGAGGATTTACTTGGCTCATTTGAAAGAATTGAGATCTTTTTATGACAAAACTGATTGGAATTAGGTTAGCAACAACATAAAACAAAATGAGAAAACAACAAATGCAAATAATAATCACCCAGACCATAGGATTTATGTGGTTTGACAAGATTACCTACATTTAAAAGCGAAGAGGATCAAAAACTTCCACTATAATGAAGATTATGAAGTACAAAGAGTTTTTTTAAAACCCTAAAATCAAGTTCTCTCAAAAAACCTGAAGAACTCGCCTCTTCAAATGGGAGCAAATGTCCTACCCTTAATTTGTCTACTCCCCCATGATCCTAGACAAAGGTTATGATGTAGAGTTAAAAAAAGGTAAAAACAATTTTCAAAAAAGCATCATGGCTAGCCTTTGTTTCGGGGAGCAACATTTGCTCCCTCTCTAAATCCCTTTCCTAAAACCTGCGAACAGGTTTTATTTATAGTGGTGCCACTCCCCATAAATCCTATTATATAATGTAGGTTACAACCCCAAAATACCCAACAATGGACCCCCCCCAAACAATTCAGGTCGTCAAACCCAAAATGGGTCAAAAATTTTGGATCATTCAAGTTGCTTTTTGGATCGCACAAATGGATTGCACTTTAGGTTTTTTTCAAGTTTAGAGCATAACTCCATGATTATCACTATGGTGCAAGTAGAGAAGGTTGTTAGAGTCATCAACCTTGCTTGATTTGTTGGAGATGTTACTTGAGTCTGACATACTGAAAAATAATGTAATACAAAAAAAAAAAATCTAGTGGAATGACCATGCAAATAATAAGGTACAAGAATCAATGAAAATAGATTCCAACAAAGTGATCGTGCTAAAAAGGGGAAGCGAGAAACATTAGATAGTTTTGTCACACTTTATATTTCACTTAAAGGGCAAAACTATAATTTTACCCCTATAAGGGTAAAATTATAAAGAACTTAGAGTGGTTTAGGAACCCTTTGAACCAATTTAGAAGTATAGAATCCAAGTTAGACCACAAACTATTCAAGTTCGAAAGTTATCCTGACTATGTAATTGGGGTACCTTGTTGAGATCACTGACACCAATCCCATGTGAACTAGAGGTTGGGACATACGTTGTTGGAAATTTCTTTGAGTTTTCTTTCCAATACAACAAACAACGCCCAATTTGGAGTTTTCTAGAGAAAGTTATAGTCGTTTTCCCGCAAGGTGTTTTTACAAGAAAAATCTAGGCAGTTTTCATGTTATGCAGGTTGAGCGCCCCAAACACCACTTGAGCGCCTGAGGTGTACAACTTGGGGTGCCGTAGAGTCGTGGGGGAGCCCCAGCTCCTAAAGGTTGAGAAAAATTAGCCCAAAATTGTCTCAAAAGGTGATTTTGTGATGTGACACTTATTAATTGGTCCCCGAAACATATGGGATCTTGTCGATGGACAAGTTATAACCCTACTAATACCTCAATTAAGTCATTTTACATCATTGGAACAAAGAGAAAACAAGTTATAAAGATTAGGACAAGCTCTTGAACTAAGTGTAGGAGTTCTTCCCTAATTGGGTAAGATCACTTCAAACTTTGAAAATTAGTTGTGATAGCTTGTTTTCTTCATAGATTTTTTCTCTATCTAATTTATGCTAACCTAATCATTTTACAAAAGTTAGAGGGAAGGGGACAGAGATTTTGGAAGGATTTGGAGCTTAGGCAAGGAAGAAACTAAGATTTTGTGAGTTTACATACTTGGTGTTCTCCTACTAATTTCTTCATGGTTATTCCTTGTTTTGATTAACATTTTGGCTTCTACATCACTTGATTGTTAAATCTTAAATTTTTGAAAGATTTCATCCATTGATTATTAGATTTATGAGATTTTGAGTGAGTTTTCATATATAGTGTGCTACTCTTTTGGATTTTTATACTTTTATTTATTAGTATTCTTTTTTTTTTGGATGGAATCTCAATTCTTCATCAATTGATTTGTTTCATCTATGAAGTTTGGTAAGTTTTCTTCACTCGATATCTAGATTTATGAGATTTTGAGTGAGATTTCACTCATGATGTGTTACCACTTTAGCCTCTTATCATTTTAGTCATTCAGAATCTTCACTTTGGTTGAGATATTCGTTTTTCCTTCATTTGAATGCTTTGTTTTTGAGGTTTGATGTGTTTTCTTCATCCTAACTCTAAATTTATGGAGGATTAGTAAGTTCTCATGTTGAATTCTTTATTCCCTTAATTTTTCTGCACTTTCCTCTATTTTTTATTACCATATTAGGAGAGATTACAAAATTTCATTATTTCTTACAAGAGATTTTACGAGTTTGGTGATTCTACATATTCTATAGAATTATTCATTTCATTATGTCTTCATAAGACCCTTAATTACATGAATTTTTGGATTCTACAAGTGTATTACTAGATCTATTATATTTTGAGTATGTGTTAGCTAAGATTTAGTCATTATCTTTATTTACCATCATGAATTCATTGAAATCCTAAGTTTTTCTCTATGACTAAATATGAGAAGATTAGATTCTTGTGAAATTAAAAAGGAAAAACTTGATTTTTAATCTATATGCCTGAGATTGCCTTGATTTCTCCATACTTGATATTTCTATTCATATCATTATTGCTAGTTGGTAGTCTCTTCTTATTTGATTGGCTCCAAGTTATGTTGTTTAACTTATTTCACATGCTAATTGACATTTAATGTTATTATTATGCTTTCCACTTGATTATATCTAGTTAGACCCAATCTGATGGGCTTCATATTAGCATAATTGTATTTACAAGTCTTGATTGGAACTCTTATCTTATTGTTAGTCTTGGAAAGTTAAAAGAGGAATCATGAGCATTTGGTTTTGGTATAAATATGAGCTATTACTTGTTGGTTTAGATTAGAGGATTTGGTTTGGAAGACATTTTTCCATATGTGTGTGCCAAAAGAGTTATCCCACACACATTGTATTTATCCTTGGGAGACATTGTCCCATATATGTGTGTCGGAGGGGTTATCCCACATGTATTACATTCATTAAGGAATGTGTTTTCCCTAAGTAAGTATATTGAAAGGATTTGTTTTCCCTAAGTGTATTTAAGATAGGTGTTTTCCCTAGGTAAATGTATTGAAGGGAGGTGTTTTCCCCATGGATTATGAAGTAATGGTATGGACTCGATGTATTTTTGTAACTAATCACTGGGTTACATCAATAAGAGAAGACAACACTAGATGTCCACCAGTTATGTTTGAGATTTTAGTTTTGTCAGGGACCCTGCATGGGTCATATGAGATTTTGGTTTTGTGAGAAACCTTACATGGGTTATATGAGTTCAGATTTATCAGAGTCCTTATGTGGGCTAATCCGTTAGATATGATACAAGGTGTGTAAGCACCAAATTTTGGCGCGGTCTCTAATTTTTGGCATTTCTCTTTGGGTCAACAGACAGGCAGAGCAATCCACAACCTTTCCTCCTAATCCAACCAATTCCGATCGATAAAATCCATCCAATGTCCCTTATTTTTCTATTTCTTTTTATTTATCTATAATAATAATTATTTTTCTTTCTTTTTTTTCCTTCTTTTTTTTTCTTTTTTTCTCTTTCTCTTTCTCACTCTCTCTCTTCTCTTCTCTTTTTTCCTTTCCCTTTCCTTTTTCCTCTTTCCTTTCCTTTCATTTCCTCTCCTTTCCTTCTTTCCTTCTTTCTTTCTTTTGTTTCCTTTTCTTTTTTTTCTTTTCTCTCTCCTTTTTTTTTCTTTTTCCTTCTTTTTTGGCCCAGCCGCTGCGCATGGGGAGGGGAAAACCCTCTCCCCACAGCTCTCTCCCATTTTTCTCTCTGGTCGACCCCGGCCCCCGACGGACGACCCCGGAACTCGCGCCCCCCCTCTCCTCTCTCCTCTCTCTTCTCTCCCTTCTTTCCCCTCTTAGGCTGGCCCTAGCCGCTGCGCATAGGGAGGGGAAAACCCTCTCCCCGCCTTTCTCTCCTCCCCGGTAGACGACCTCGGCGCTTGCCCCCTTCTCTTCTCTTCCCTCTCCTCTTTTCTCTCCCTCTCCCCACCTTCCTCCCTGCTGGCCGACCAGGGGCACAACACAGCAGGAGGGGACACCCTCCCCCTCCTCGCGTTCGCTCGCCTACTCGCCCTCGCGCCCGGCCCTT
>JAOXJP010295865.1:0-18541 GCA_025762735.1 Platanus orientalis | reverse complement strand
CAGAGCGGAATGGCGGAACAGGATTTGTGTAGCCGACCCCAAATAGTTGGGATAAGGCTGTTTGTTGTTGTTGTTGTTGTTGTTGCATGTAAGTGTTGAAATCTCACACTTGATCCAAATACATTGAGTTAACAATGATATTAGTTCATAGTCTGACTAGATAGATAAAATAGTTTTTGAATGAGAGTTTGTAGAGATACATAATTTTCAAGTGTTATAATCCTTTTATTTTGATTGGTTATTTTCATCTATGAATTTTTATTATCCTAGAAAAAGGAGAATAATTGTTTAAATCGTGTATCTTAAGTTTACAAGCTTGAGAAATTCAATTATTATTGTGAGTAGAGATATATCTCATGAAATTATGTTTTCTTGAGATTAAACCAATAAACTTGATTTAAGAATTAAAAATGTAAAAATTCTTGAAAATTAAATAGTTATATGAAATGTGGGGGTTTTATTCTATGAAAAAAAAACCCTGTAAAGAGTATGTATGTTATATCCATGTGTTACCAACAACTTAATGTTACGAGATTTGTAAGGGCTCTTGTGATAAAAAGGTTTTTTTTTTAAAATGGTATGGAGAAATTCTCTAATACCAACATAGCTGAAAATAAATGTTAAAAAAAAAATAAAAGACAAACCTGCTAAAATAAAATATTTAGCGGGAGCCTCGTGCATTGGGCTGCCCTTTTTTTTATTTGGGTAGATGCATTTTTAGTTTTGTTACAATGGCTCTGTTTATATGCTCATAAAATGGTCTGAAAACAAAGTTTTCCAAAAAAAACTTTGTTTTCGGGTGTTTGTTAGGTCGTAAAATGACTTTGAGACGTAATTCTTTTCAAAAAATTAATTTCTTTTACCCTCTAGGCAAGTAACCATTTTACGAGAAAAACGACCATAAGTTGTTTCCAAGGGAAAAACGATTGACAAGACCCAACATAAAACTTCCAACGGGTAGAAAAGAGGAGCCGTGAACTCATTTTTCTCCTCTTGTTGTTGGCAACGTTGTGTAGTAGAGCAGGTATGTCGTCCTTTTATTCTTCTTTTCTTCGTCTCTCTCCATCTCCCTTCGTCAATCATCTTCTTTCTCAAGTTACTTCCCTCCTTTTTATTAAGATTTTGGGGGTTCTGAAGCACGTCTTCTAAAGCCATCTCTTCCTCCTCTCTCTGTTATTTCTTCTATAGCCATCTCTTTCTCCTCTCTCTGCTATTTCTTCTTCATCTATCATCCTTCATCTCCAATCCATTTCTTACAAATTTCATTTTTTTGCAAGATTTTTGCCGATTTTGGGAGGTTTTCAATATTTCTTTGCATTTTGTTATTTTTTGTGGTAAAAATCTAATATTTATTTTCATTTCCTTCTTATGGCAACGAGTAATCGACAGGGAGAGAACCATTGCCGACTTTGATTTTTACAAACCCTAACCCTATAACAGGTACATCTCAATGACCATGTTTCCCCCTTTTACTTGAGTCTGCTATATGATTCTCTGCTCTACCCAAGTGTAAAGATCCAACAACATTTGTGCAACCAAAAAAAAAAAGAGATTCTCTTACCTCCCAACTTTTACAGGTATGTCTTTTACTTTTGTTCCTTGTGATACTATCATGGGATGGTTAGGATATAATGATTAGATTTATTTATTTATTTTATTTAAAAAAAAGATGTTGCCATAGATAATTTGTGCTTCCCCCTATTTGATTCCATTTTAGCAAGATGAATGGCCAATTCACCGGTTTGCATATTTCTAGATCTTTTGTTGTTGTTGATTTCTAAATTGATACAAGAACTTGGTCTTTATGGGAAACCATGGCCAATTTTCTATTTAGTCTAAAGATTTTGTAGTTTTGTTTTTTGTTATTTCATTTTTGTACTTTCTTTATAAGGAATTCTGGTGGGACACGAGTTGCTTGAAGTTGGGCTTTTGGATTTACTTCCAAATTTCTTTTCAAGAAGTTTAGGGATTACAATTGTTCAGCCTTTTGAGAGTGGGATGGTCTTTAGGTTTTAGTATGGGTTATAAGAAAGAAGCACAAATTTAATGCTGCCATTATAGTAAGATTGGAAGAGGGTAAGATTCTAATGATTATCTCAAAGCAAGACTTGAAGTTGTATGGTTCTGGTTGGAGCTCATTTGTATATAAAATGAGGAGAAACGTTGTCCACTAGCACACACTTTCACGTTCTCTCTCTCTCTCTCATATTATCTATAGCATTTCTTTCTGCCATCAGTTCTAATCAGATTTTCTCCTCCTATATAATTCCTTACTCTGTTTCTTTCTTTCCTTCTTTTTTTCCTACTAAGTTGTTAGTATGTAAGAGTGAATTAGGTTTAAATGGAAATAGATGGCTAGGGTTCAAAATTGTTGTCTTTAAGTTGGTTTTCCTTTGTTTGATAGTCCTAGTAATGGCTTCGGAAAAAAATTGTGGCTAAGGTTCTCTTGATGAGTTTTATTTATTTTAAGAAGGAAAAAAACATGTTTCTAGAGTTGTGTTCTTTCGTTAATTGCAGCAAGAGGTATGTTTGGCTACGTGATATTCTTCCATGTACAATTAGGGATTGGATTAATTGGCAAGATATTTTTGATGTGTGAAGGATCCTTCCTATAAGTTTTTGGCCTTTATATTGGCTAAGGAGGGGTAAGAATGTTGAACAGTGAGGAAGTTGAGAAAATTACAATGGATGTCAGATCCATTATATATTGCCAACTGATACTATAATTGCAATCGCAGGCATATGGATTTCATTTTAAACTTGATCATTCTTTATGAAATTCCTTCTTTTTTTTAATTTTTTTATATAGGTTTTCATTTTGGTTCTTTTTCATTTTTTTCTTTTGATCTGTTATTTATTATGTTGACCTTATAAAAATTCCAACTTTATCATCTTTGTTAGTATGTCGAATTCTTTATCTCATAAGAATGAGCATATCCCCTTTGATTTCCCTACTGTAGCCTCCCATTATTTATGGATAATGGTGCTCTGTCCTTGTGTGTATTTTATTTTATTTTTGCTGTGTTTTGAAATTTTCATTGGATTCTTTGTTAGTTAATCTTGATAACAATGTGGGTACTCATGTTAAATGCTGAAATTTTCTTTCAAGATTCTTGTATGTAGTGAATTCTTTTTTTCTTTGTTTTAACACACCTTATGTAATTTATTTCTTTAATTTGGTTTTTTGGATAAACTGTGATCTTAGCCTAGTATCATTGTGTACATATGAGGTCATAATCCTTTATTAATTTGTAACATTTTCCTTTTTCCTTATTTAATATGGTTATGGAAAGCTTGTTTTGTTTTGTTCAAAGTTTATAGAATGCATTCTTTGGATTGACATTGGTGGAAAAATTATAGAATTTACAATAGCTGGGGGTGTGTTTCTCCGATTGACTGTGTCAAGTGTCCAGTATGGACTAAGTTGTCTTAGGGGTAATGATGACTCTTTAGGCATGAATGTTTAGGACTGGTTGTATTATGTTATAGAAAAAGTTGCGAAGAGGTTGGACCTCATGTCTAGACAGTCATAACGATATATAGCAGTAGCTGCTGCCTTGCCCAATTTGCAACCCAATTTGTCTTCACCAAGGTCCCAGCTAGTGTAGCTATCTTAGTTATGGTATAATTCCGCTCACTAAGTTGTGAAAATATTTTTAGATTTCATTTAGGATAGAAAAGCAGAGTTGTTCTATTCCTTGTAAAAGCTTGAATCTGATTGTATTTTTATGGGCTGGTATGTTTTGTTATTCATTGTAAGAAGGCCATCATAGAGTCATGTTTGTTCTCTCAAGTTGCTAGCCTAGTTGATTTGAAGTTCTGTTTGGAATAACAATAAACCCACCAGAGTATTTTTTAAGAGTGAAAATCATGGCTACCATACCTTGTGAGTCATTCCAAACAGACCAAGATAGGAGATTCATGTATTGACAACATGAGATTTATATATTTTTCATTTTCATGTTTTCTTGGGTATTAGGATACTCTAATTTAATGTCTCCCTATGGTTTCACTCAAGAACACCAAGCTTGATATACCCTTTCTGTTGTTGCCAAACTTTGTTTTTATTATTGTCATATTCTTTAAGAATGCTGTGAACCTTTCATTAGGATAGATGTGAATTAATTTATTATTGTGTATAGATATACATGTAGTTTATTATCTTTTTTTTGTGTACTCTTGAATTTATTTTTCCTCTTCTAAATTAATAGATATGTAATTTAGTATCTTTTTTTTGTGTACTCTTATATTATAGCTTACAATGAGACTTCCACATAGTCGCGATCCTACCACGGTGAAGGTAGTTATTATAGCGGCTATCATGGCTGTTGTTTTATGCTTGTTGCTATGTATCCCAATCATGAGAAGGCCCAATAGGGATGCGGAGAGGAAACGCTTTGTCAAGCGTATAACTCATGGTAGACATAACGATTGCATAGATCAAATTAGGATGACTCAAGAGTGTTTTGTTACATATTGTAAGTTGTTGAAAGGAAGAGGTGGACTAAAAGATATGATGCATATGTCGGTTGAGGAACAAGCAGTTTTGCTTCTACATACATTGGGCCACAATGTAAGAAACCAAGTCATTGCTTTTCGTTTCTCACGATCCCAAGAAACGGTGAGCAGATATTGGAATGCAATCTTAAAAGCCACCCTAAAGCTATATTCTACCCTTGTCAAGCAACTTGATGGTGACCATATCCCAGATGAAATTCAAAATGATACGAGATTCTTCCCATATTTTAAGGTATATACTTGTATTTCAATAGCTTGCATAGTTGATTGTTTTAAAATTTTCAATTGGCTTTAGATAATAGAATACAATTTTGTCCCTTATGTACGATTGCAATTAAGGCAATTAATAAAACACATGTACCTTGTTTTGTTCCAATTGAGTGTCAAGCTCAGTTTTGAGGTAGGAAGTTAAAAACCACTCAAAATGTGATGGCCGCTTGCTCCTTCGATCTGAAATTTACTTATGTTTTGGCCGGTTGGGAAGGTTCGGCAACAAATTCTCTAGTTTTGACTAATGCTCAAAGGAGAGAAAGGCCTATAATAGTGCCACCAGGTTGGTTTATAAACCTATTTCACAATTCATATATACTTACCAAATGATATAATTCCAATTTGTTCAATGTAGGAAAATACTACTTGGTTAATGCGGGATATGGTAACAAGCCTAGTTATCTTGCACCACATAGAGGAACTCGGTATCATTTGAATGAGTTCAGTGGTCGTATTCCTGCGAATGCTAACGAGTTGTTCAATCTTAGACACTCTTCCTTCTGGAATGCAATATAATGACCTTTTGAAATTTTGAAGAAGCGGTTCCCCATCTTAGATTCAACACCACATTGCTCATTCCCAACACAAGTGATGGCTTCATGTATCATACACAACCTTATTATGCGTGTTGATTCACATGACTCAATAACAAGTGAGGCATTAACAGAGATGAATAACAACACTTTTGTATAACAGCCAAGGAATTCACAAAGGAAACAACATGATGAGAGCAATAGATGGAGTAATTTTAGGGACAGTCTAAGAGAAATGATGTATAGGGACTTTACACATGGGAGGGAGAATTAAATCTGACCATTATTGTTTATGTGTTCTTGGAGTTATTTTAGAACTTTATGCTTTTTTGTGTTAGATTATGCTATTGGTTTATGTTTTTGTAGAATGTTTTTTGATTCAATCGACTACATGGATGTTGCATTATGCATTTGGCCACATATGTATAACCTTGATGTCTCTACTTTCTTTGTATGCATTTGTCCCATTATCTTATGCTTATTTGATATATATGTAATAGATAAAATTGAAGGCACATCCCAAGAAGATATGCCAACTAAAAAATCGAAGGGTTCAACCCAACTACAATGGACGGATGCACTGGACAAGGCCTTGATTGAGCTCCTTGCTGAAGAGGCTACTGAAGGAAATAAAATTGATAAGACATTTAAGCCAAGGGCTTATGTCTTTGTATCATAAGAATTATCAATCCGCTTCTCGAAAGATGTTCTAGTAAATAACATCCAAAATCGACTCCGAACTATCAATAAGCAATATCTTATAATCAAGGCTTTGGTTAATTGCTCCAGTTTTGGTTGGGATGATGAAAATAAAATTGTCACTACAAGTGATGAGGTGTGGAAGGAATACATTGTGGTATGATTTCTTATACATTCTTTTGTACTGATTTATATATATTCCAAATAGGTTGATAATAACACTTGAAATGAAACAGGCACATGAGGAAGCCAATGCTTATCGAGGAAAGACTGTTGAATTATATGATGAGATGGGGATTGTGGTTAGGAATGACCAGCCGATTGATAGTTTTTCTAAGAATGAAGAAGAATTGGAGGAAGAATATGACTTTGAACCCATCAAATGGAGCTAGTGGAAATTTTATTTTACAATGTGAATGATAAAATGGTTGATATATGAAGTACCAACCAAATCTGTAGGAATTGAAATATTCTTATCCTCCTATAAACAAGTAGAGGAAGGAGAGTAGACTGACACACACATATATATATATATAAGAAAAACTCTCAAACTTCGTATATGGTTGACAACAAATAGGTTATATAGGAAAGACCTTTATATCACATATATCTTCATGGGAAACTTGGTGTGAAGTTATTACTCATTAAAAAATGAATGAAGTTATGGTTGAGTTTGATAAACTCATCATAATAAACGTGAGATTTTATGAATTCTATTTAGAATGGTTATTACTTTGAAATGTCATTTGTATTGAATGGAATTATTATTTTTAATTATTCATAGATAAAATTATAGCTTATTAAGCTTATATTTGAAAGTTGATAGCTTATTATTTAGCTAAACAAAATAAAATGTGAAAAAAATGATGACCTCCCCAATAAATGATAAATAAGTTTAGGGTATACTTAAAGTTGTGGAGGAAGCTACTATCTATTATCCATGGAATAAAATTTTATATATAAGTACATCTGTATATTATACATAGTACATAATTTTATAGATGAGATCATCTTTCTATCATGTATAAAACAAAATTTAATAAATGAGAGTATATTATCCCCTTTTGAATACTAGATATGACCACAAAAGAAAAGGGGCCAAAGTCGGCTAGTGAGACAATGAGAGATAAGCTTCATCGTCGAGCGGGAAACAACCCGGATCACCGGCTAAGTCGTTTAAATTTTGATATTTTAAATAGTGGGGGTATCTGGCTAATATAAACTTATCGGATTAATAAAAGAATAGAAAGATAAATTGATATGTTGTTGCTAATTGTGTCTTGCTACTATGAGTAAACTGAATAGGTATATACAAAATTCGAAGAAGGAAATTGAGCTTGCAAAAATACTGATATGAGTCAATATTGTTATGTTATCCCATTGTTTTGAAAAAATACAACAATGTTACTGAGTATCCGATTCAGATGAATCGAAGTTTACCAATAAATCTATTTCACTGAAAGGTGGAGTTTTATTTATCTCCTTGTAAAATGAAGGATACAGATCTTAATAACTTCAAGGTATATATACCTATATTGAAGAAAACAAATTCAATTTCTATACATTATCACAACTGTTATAGCTCGAGCTGATGATAAAAATAGACACATTTGTTTAAAAACAATGTGGTAAGACAATTGCTGATTAACAAAATTTAATGTGTTAGAGATAATGGCGAAACAGGATTCATGTAGCCGACCCCAAATAGTTAGGATAAGGCTGTTTGTTGTTGTTGTTGTTGTAATGTGTTAGAGATAATCATCTTGGTAAATCCTTTGACTAAGCCACTAACAAAGAAATCCATTTTTGAGTCATTGAGGGAGATTTAGCTCACCAGATAGACAACTAGTAATGGTAACCTAATCTATGTGACTAGAGATCTTAGGGAATATGTTCAATGGGTAAGAATAAGTCACTACGGAGTCTGTAGGAAGTACTGTCACTTGTGTTTCATCCCTATGGTGACGGTAGTCCTAATTGCAATGAATATGAGAATGAGGTAAATAACTTTTAATGAATTTATATCTTTTATAGGTGGTGTGTTTCAGTTGCAGTGCACACTTGATAGACTCTCACCTATATGAGTGTGAAAGTGAGGTCATTTCCCATAAAAACTTGAGCTAAGTTTTCTAGAGCACTCATGAGAATTTAGGTTGTGTACAGGGCCAAAATGTGTCAAATCAAGAACTTTTTTGCAGTCTAGGGTTAAAGATTAGATGTCATGTATGGTCGATTTTCATAAAAGAGTTTTAGTTCAAGTAATTTATTACACTAAAATTCTGTAGACCCCGTCTTGATTGTCCTAAGTGCTAATTCAAGTCTAAAAGACATCAGCACCAAGGAACCTTGACCCTTTGCTTAAGTCTTAGACGATACTTTATTGAATTCAACTTATGTGGGGGATTGTTGTATTTTATTTAAGTACATATTAATTCTAATTCAATAAAATAATAATTATTATATTATAATTTAGTAATTATAATATTAAAATATTAAATTAATCTATATTATAATATGATAATATGTATAATGATTTGCATTAACAAATCATTGATTGAGAATATTTTCTTAATCATGAACATGTCTTATAGGCATGTTTCCTAATTGTTTGATTTATTTGTTTAATGAAAAAGCCGTTTTCTAATGTTACGAAAATGAGTTCATTGTCTATTTGTTTTTTGGATGTTAAAGACATAAATTTTCTAGTCATTATTTAACCGTTAGAGATAAATAAATGGGCTAACCATTTATGACTGTTGGGAGACAAATAATGGAACATAAGTATGGATCATAAATAAATTCCAACAGTTATATGGGTCAATTCTATAAATACTCAAGAGGATATGTGTATAATGAATAAGTGAAAACATATTGTTACGTATAAAATATAATTAAACTCTGCCTGAGATAAAGCACTACGGAGAGTTCGCTAGGCCCCTACTATTATGTGTGAAATAACAGGGAAGTCACTTGATACTGTTGAATACTGGAGCCTGACCGTCTACAACCCTTTCACATCTTAAGTGATCCAAAAGGGGACGCGAAATCAGATTTAAAGATAGTGTCCCAGACACACCTCGGTCAACACTTCACTGGTACCATTGTTCTATTTTATTCTTAAAGTCTGTAAGTAATTTTATATAATTTTGTTATACTCCATCTCTTATGAAAATATGGTTTTGTCTATTTGAATTATTATTCTATAACATGAAAATATTTTTTCTTTGTTTAAGATTAATAATTAAAATAAAATAAAATTGTCAAATATTTTTTCTCCAACAAACTTAAGTAGTTGCATTTGCATGTTTAAAAAACAATACCCATTAGCACATCCTACTTTAGGCAAGAGCTACTACAGTCTGCACCAGGTCTACAATGAATCACGATACTAAATGAGTAAACGGTTCATTAGCTTGAAATATGATTTGATGGCAATTGCACTATTGGGCCTGGACCTCAAAGCCTATCAAATTAATCAAGCCTATTTTATAAGTGTAACTTAGGCAGGTCCAATCCATACCCGTGCCTAGACTGCCATACGTGGGTCTCACGTACGCACAAAGCTTTTATTTGGATTTCTTTTAATGTTCTATATGTTATTTCATTGAAATAATTTTAATCCTTGAAATGAGATATCAAGAATTGTTATGCAACCTGATTAGACAAAAGCAAGTGATTACATCGTAGGCACAAACTTATTGAAAATAAGGTATGGTGATGTCTCCTTTTTAGGTGATGAACTTTGTATTCAAATGCTGTAGAAAGCATTCACCACTAAGTGGATCAGGCAATTTGGAAGGGAAGGATTCATCCTTTTATAGGTTCTTTCTGTTTCTAGGCTAATGATTTTAGAAAATATATATATACAGGAATTTGTCTTCATAAAGGAATATATATATATATACCTCATGTGCAAAACACAAATGCACTACCCCTTGTATAGATGCCTTGGTATCCTTACATCATAATCTTCTTTGTATTACGACCGATATATCCACTTATGTGTAGTCACTCTTTGGTAATGTTATGTACTCAAGATCAACCTTATAATGATTCCTAGCAGTTAAATTCAACTGTTTTATCGTGGTGGCTTTGTAGCTTGGACGTAGTCTTAATTGGAAAAACCCATGGAAAATCTTTTCTAATTAATTAAGGCTGTGTTTGGCAGCCACCTGTAATGTAATCATATCACTCGAGTTTCCCAAGCCTTTTGTAGCCCCAATGGGATGGTTTGTAATGAACTCATTTAGATTTGCACCAATTTGTGCCTGATAACATTAGTCATTTCATTTTATAGAAAAAACGTAAGATGACTTCATTTCTAATTGTAGTTAACAAATCAGTATAAATTTGAATTAGTTCATTACAAATCATCACCTCATGGCTATAAATGCCTTGGGAAACTCAAATGAAATGATTACATTTCATGTGACTGCCAAACAGGCTATTAATATATTCATTGTGAGACTGACATTATTGAGACATTTAATCAATGGGTATAAAGAGACTAACCGGACCCAGGATTAATGACTAGTATTAATATGGAGCAATTCCCCAGTAACATCTTGAGGGTTTAGGAGAATGCAATAGGTTCAAATTACTTATTGGTGAGACGTGATCCCCAGGTCTTTACTTTGAATGCAGTACATTTTCCTCTGAACCAAATATTTAATTCGAACATATATAGTTTGGTGGTCGAGGCTTTAGCCTTGTGACTGATACAGGGTCGAATCTTAAGGGTATGCAGTGTGCGTGGGCACCTGCTTGGTTATCCCAACTAAGCATGAGTGATGGTCTACAGACCCGAGCTGGCCAGAAATCAAAAGAAATAACACAGTTTTGAGTCTAGATACACATACACACAAGAGCAATGTACTTTAAAAAAAAAAAAAAACAGTTTAGAGTCTAGACACACACGCACATTCAGAGATTCTGGATTAGGGGTCAATAGGTTCCAAAAAGATAAGGTACGAATGAAATTTGTACTGATGCATTAGAATGGTGTGAGGGGTGGACACATCGGCACTGAAAAGTGATAAGTGCCTTCCAAAAAATATAAGTCACTTTTTGGAACTTTTCAGGTTGAAAAGAACAATCCTAAGTACCAAAAAGAGGAGAGGTTGTGGATTTGGTTAATGGGTAGTTCAATAAAAATTAGCAAGTATATCTTCGTCTTTATACTCCAACTTTTATTTGTCTGATATCTTTCCGTAAGATAAAACCTACACAAAATGATTGTCTGTGTTGACACAGACGTCTATAGGCATGTAATTGATTGATATATAATGATTTTTGAATTTGGTCTCTTTTTGAACATCTGCTTTTTCATCTGAACACTTTTTTTGGATGCTTTTAACCCTGAAAACAACTCTTGTCAAATTATCATTCACCATACACACTACAGACACTTTTTTATCATAGAATATTTTCTTCCCCCCAAAAAAATGGAACTGGAAAAACCTACTAGAGAAATGAGTCAGGATATTAATAATTCCACGAATTGATTAAAAAAAAAAAAAACGGTAAGAAATAAACAGAACTTTATTAATTTATTTTCAGGTACTAAAAGCTTAGGCCCTCCATCTACCGGATGGTGGCAGAAAAATCTTTTTCCACCACGCTCAAAAGTCGCCAAGGGTATGAGAGAAGCATGTTTTAGCTATTGATAAGCTGATCCCAACTTGGCTAAAGAATGGGCTAATTCATTAGCTGATGAATCACATGATTAAATGAAATATTATCAAAACTAGAGGCTATCTGTGTTAATTCATATACTATATTACTTATATCCCACCGAACATCACCTTACTACTATTGTTTAAAGTTTGGACTAAGATAAGAGTTTACCTTTCAACCAAACCTGATTAACACCTTTAACTGTTTCCATTTAAAGACGTAAAAGAGCTACTCTTTTTTTTTTTTTGGGCAAATAAGATCGATAATATATTAGGAAGAACAATGATGCCTACATCATCAAAGTAAAGGTCATTCTCAAGCCACAAAGGTGGGGAAGACCATGATTTGAGAGATTTGGAGGCTACACCAAATGTGGCTAAACGAACAGCCACTACATTAGCACATCTCCTAACATGACAACATCTAACATCAAAAAAGTTTTAAGTAATAGCACAACAGTCTTGAATAAGGCTACTAATGTTCCATGGAATCACTTCAAGTAGATTCAAAATAAGGGATATAACGTCAAGAGAGTCTCCCTCCAAAATGAAATGAGTGAGCCCCAAATCCCCGGCTGTAGAAAGGGCCGTCCTAGCTGCAAAACATTCGGCCATCAAAGGAGCATGCACAAACTCTCCCCTCCAGTTACGAACAACAACCCCAATACCACCACTGCTCAAGTCCACACAAAATGATCCATCAAATTTTATTTTAAAAAAATCCACATCTAGGGGTCTCCAAACCAAGTGAGAATACGTCTAGGTCACAAAAATGGCTAAACCAAAAGGAGGCTTCATTCAACATCCTAAAAATAGCAGAGGAAGAATTAAGCATATTGAAGTCAATTTTTTCAAACACAACCTTATTTCTAGATTTCCAAATATTCTAGGCAAAAATAACTATAGTATTCAAAATATTAAATTGGTCATTCTTAGATAAAGAAGATAAGTCATATCAAGATTTAAACCAACCAGCAAAGGAGTTCAAAGAGGAGGTTGAAGTTCTTAAGCAAAGGGGAGAAACAAACAAAACCGGGGCAACCTTCTTATATTTTACCAGATAAATGCTTGGTGGTTTCTTTAGCCTCTTTGCATAAAAGGAAGAGATCCATGATAGAGATTTTCCTAATCAGGAGATTAACTTTGATTAGGAGAACCTCTTTACATGCACACCAAATGAAGTGCTTAACTTTTGGGGGGATGTCAAATGGCCAAATGAGATTTCAGGGGAATGAAAAGGGGGGGGGGAGGAGGGCTTTTGGGGGAAGGAGGATTTGACACAAGACAATTAGGGGGATTGGAGAATGAAAGGAAATATGACGATTTTACCGTGAAGACATTTTTTTTTTTCGGATTCCAAATCAACTGATCATCAAGATCAGTCTGAGAGATAGGAATTCTACAGATTTATCAATGTCCTTAGGAGATACTGTTGATGTACATTGTCAATTTCATATTGTATAAAATACATGGAGTGGTAGATTAGGCGTATCATGAGCACATTTCATACTTTGAGTTATGTCTATAATCATCAAGTGTTGGTTTCTAAGAAGGAAGACGAGCTCCATCACTTGAAGCCAATGATGATCCATTTCCAAGATTGCCAAGGTTCGAAAGCTTGAAGACTTGAGGTTCATCAAGCTCAAGAAAGGTTTGTGAAGGTGTATAACATGATAGTCCTAGGTTAGAAAGATCAAAAGACCTTGACATAGCCTTATGGACCAACCCATGCCTCCTGCATAGATTCCCAAGTGAGTGGGAGTAGGATTAAGGCATACTGGCAGAAAAACAGGGGAATTAGATGATCTGGATGGAGTCGGATTAATCCGCTACTTACTGGATCAATTTGAAAAAACTTGGGTGTCTTAGACTGAGACGCTGGATCAATCTAGGTATACCGAATCGATCCGTGCAGATCAATCCGACATAGCCGGATCGATCCATAATTGCAAAAATTCAAAAATAAAAATAGATCTACGTCTGCGATTTTTTGACCGTTGGGGTAGATGCTGAATCAAGGGTGCACGACTATGCTCGTCCCTATAAGTATGAGAGAAGCTCAAGAAAGCTCTCCAACTCTCAAGAACACACATTAGAATACACTAAGAAAAAGAGAAGAAGATTTTGAGAGAAAGCAAGGCATTTTACTACCAAGTTGGCTCCATTTATAAGCATCCATTGAAGATTAAGGAGCCATCTATGTGCTTCCCCAACACTCTATATTGGAAGAACAAGTAGAGGGAACCAAGGTGAAGGGTTTACTTCCAAGTAAACCTTGTAAGAAGCTCCAAGAAGCAACAAGCACTCTTGGAAGCTTGGTGGAATCAATTGGTACATAAGCTCAACAAAGGAGCAACCACCTTCAAGTGCAACAAGTAATACACAAGCCTTGTGAGGTAACTTGTATTGATTTGATTTTATATTGAACATTTAGCACCCATCGGAGACACCGGGTGTAGACCGCACTCGCTAAAGACATCGGGTGTAGACCACACCCGTCGGAGACACTGGGTGTAGACCATAGCACTACTGTTAGAGACACCGATAGTGTAAACCATACCCGTCAGAGACACCGGGTATAGACCTCTCCCGTTAAAGACACCGGGAGTAGAGCTTTCTTTACAAATAGATAGGTTTTAAAATTTTAACCTTGATTGTAATACAATTCAATTTTAATAAAATTTGGTAGCTCAGTAGTGAGCTTTGAGAGTGGATGTAGGTTGAGTGCCAAACCACTATAAATATCGTGTTGTGTGTTTGCTTGTGGTGTGAATTGTCTCTTCTCTCAATCGTTACATGACATATATAACATTTCTCATATGATCTTTCATACTTGCTAATTAAGTAGAAATTTAGATCAATTGAAAGATCAACATTAAGAATTGTCATTAATTTGCACTTACAATAATTGATCTATATCTTGATGTGCATTAAATTCCAAGAACTATAATAACATCTAAATTGGAATTTTAAGTAGGGGCAATTAAAAAGAATTTTTATAAATCCTATTCCCCCCCCTTTAGGATAAAATCAGACTTTCAGATATGAGGTGAGAGATAGCATTGACATTCCAAGACTTCAAAATTGGGTCAATGAGTTGGGCTACTTTATGAACTTGGGAGAGCTCTTGAGAAATAGACATTAACCTAAAAAGTAGAGCATTTTGGACCCAAGGGACTTTCCAAATGTTAATCTTTGAACCGTTGCCAACCCTCCAATAGAGACCTTTAGCCAAAATGTCCCTACCCCTCATTCCCACAAGTATGATGAATATTGTGGTCAACTCTAATGAACTCTTTTCAAAACACACACACACACACACACAAAGGAAAATAACAAAAAAGAAAAAAAAAGAAGAGAAAGAATGAATGAATGATTGCCCTCCAGAATCGAGAGGGTAGGTGTCCTGCAGTCTTTGTTTGGGTTCTATGGAGTCACCACCAACTTAGATTTTTACTAATGGAGTTGAACATGAGTTACCACACTCTAGGGAAGGTGGTTTAGACCCTAAGGTCCAAACTAGTTTGACTCCTACATTGATCTAGGTATCAAGAGATTAGGGTAAGTTGTGTTGTGGTTTGAGAATGTGTTAGGCACCATACACACCCACCTTTTTAGGGAAACTTCTTATATTCAGGTATACTATAACTTGTTTTAGTTGGGTGTACAAAAGTGGACCATCTAGGAAAGTTTAGGTCTCAATGCTTGTGGGCATCATGGGAGGGGCCCCATGCCCACTTTTCCATTGGTTTGAAAAGAGGGGTAGGCTTTGGGTTGGAACAGAGGGCTGGCTCATGTTAGGCTTTTTGGGAGTCATCACCAACTCGGGTTTTACCGATGGAGTTAAACATCAGTCTCCTTTCTTGGGAAAAAGAGGTATGGGTCTTATAATCCGGTCTAGATCCTTAGGTCTAAGGGTTTGACTCTTACTACTGGTCTGGTTTGTTAGAGAATAGGATAAGCTATTTTGTTGTGGTTGGGCAAGGTAGACACCCTAACCGCCCACCTTTTTAGGGTGAATTCTCATAGCATGTATGCTGTAAAATGTTATAGGATTGTGTGCCTATTAGATTTAAAGTTACTGGTTTGGACCTCCCCTATGGTGTGATCTTTGTAGTTGCACTTGAGACATAGTCTCAAGTTGCCTACATACCTGATCTTGTGTGGTTCAGGGTCTTAGGGTTTTGTTGGGATCAAACTGCATGTAGTTTTGGGGGTTTGTATGTGTGCAAGTCTCGGTGGTTAAATATGTTTTAACTGTGAGAGTGATCCATGGTAGGTTCATTTTAATTTATTTATACTTACAAACTACTCCTTGTTGCTAAAACATGTGATCAAGTTAGTGAAATAAGGATAAAAACTATATCATACCAATGTAGGTATGTTTTAAATGTTAGTGTTGAGTTATGGCCAAGTCTTAGGAACTTTGGATCGCAAACCACAGTGACGTGACCTTAGGAGAAGGGAGAAACCTAATAAGGTTGAGATAGGTTAATGGGTATTGGGTGCCAGGTTATACAAAGGCTTATGTCTATTTTTTATACCTGACACCTGTCCTTAAGTGTCTGATGCCTATTCTTTAGTATGTATAAAGGATAAACACCAGGACATTAAGAAACAAATGGGAATACTCACAACGATTAGTCCTGTCTATCATGCACTCATACAAAAACATAAACATGTGTCAAACAATTATAATAGAATACATTTGAAATTGAATGAAGAAAAGTACCATATGAAAAACAAAGAATATCCTAAACACTATTAAATTCATGAATGATATTTAAAGATCTGTGGAACATAACATATTTAACAATAAATGACATATAAAAGTCTAGTGAACTCTAGTATGATATCTACAAAGAAAAGAAGAGAAGATCAACATACATTTTACAAGCGTATAATTAGTTTAAATAGGTGGATCACATCCAAATCAAAGTTCTATGACTAGGAATAAGTGAGGAGTCCATATGTCATTTTTTCCAAAATTTCGACAGCATAACAACTATAATATGGACTTCTAGGGATAAAAAGTGATCCTCATGTCACTTTATCTGATAACTTGATAGTCCATACCACGAAAACAAACACTTCTAATATCATATATATCCACTACATCATTGCTGTCCACCTGACAGCTCCGTCTCCAAACTACATCATGATAATATCACGTCTGCCATAAATAATCCAAGTACATTAATCAATTATACCAAACACCAACAATAATGGTCCGCATGTTTACCTAAAGTGTCAACCTTGCAAATTACCTTCACATGCAATCACCTACTTAAGACCAACGTAGCTGCACTCTCAAGATATGTCCAATGTCTTTAAGTATCTCCTAAATATTACACAGTTTATAGTTAGACAAGTATTTTAAGAAATGAAAGTAAAATAATATAATGGAGCAGATAAATATAACTTTTTGAAGCTTTTCACGTAGCCAAGCAATCGTAAATGGGGCGGGTAAGGCATTAACAACAGTTTTCCTTAATAAAAGGAATGAGTGAATTGAAACTATATCACAAACAATCAAGAAGAAATGAAAGTTTTCACTTTAAGTAAATCGAGTTGATTTCTAAATTGCTAAAGAATATGAAATTTTCCAAGCTTAACACCAAACACCCCTAGTCAAGAACTAAAATAGAAATTAATTAATGTGTTGGAAACTACTTAAAAAAAGTTATCGCATATATAAATATGAATAGGTATAAGCATGCCAAAGAGGCTAAATTAATGTATGGGGATCTATTGGAGAGTTGATGCAAGGCAATAGAACAAAAACATTTATTTTATATAGATTATGGAGAAAAGAAAGATAGAAGACAAGAATAGGTCAATAGTAATAAGCAATAATTCGAACCTCTAGCGAATTGAATGACTTTGCTCATGAATGTAAATTAACTCAAGGGTTAGATGCTAAAGAAATCAATAATCAGATTCATACACATAGTCTTAAGTAAGGAGTAATTTGTAAACGTAATATGTTGTAAATTCCATAAACTGTAAAATACATGCTATTGTATAGACTAGGACATGAGTGGAGTCATGTTAGAGTCTAGGCGGTTCTTGGGTTCAAGCATCATGAAGATCATCATCAAGCGCCAAGGAAACCTCAAGAGATTAAACCGGGAGTTGGAAAATCATCCCAAAGGATTTTTAAGTTCATTCTAAACTCATATAAGGTAAAACAGGTAATGTGAAGGAGTCAAAGTGAATCAAAGGTCCAAATAAGGGTTCCAAAGGTCCACATACCTTCCCAGACCATGGAGAGATGATCCCAAGTCACTACAGCCTTCCCAAGGGGTGAGGGGCTATTTTCTGTAACTTTGGATCAATCTAGGATCAATCCTAGCCTCCTAGTTTGATCTAAATTATTTGGATCAATCCAAACTAATTTGGATTGATCTGGGATCAAACCAACAACTCTCGGGTTATAGATTCTGAGTGTTTTTTACACTTGGATCGATCCAAAGTGGCGAAAACACTGTATAACGGTCTAAACTTCAAAAATTCATTTCTAATCAATGGGGAATGTTCTAATCTAATGGACATGAATCATTTTTGTCCAATATATAAGAAAATGAACTCAAATGAGTAAGGTAATGTTCATGAACAAAATTTAAACTCTCTTGCTCTTGTTTTAGGAATATTATGAGAGATTAGCTTCTCTAACTCTTAGAAAATCTCTCTACAAACCTAAATAGGAAAATCTATACCCAAAAGACCATTCCCTACTTCCACCTTGTTCCTACTAAGACAAACCATCAAGTGGAAGAAACCAAGGGTTATCTAAACCCTTGAGAAGAAAGTGGGTTCTATAGTCACACCTTGCTCAAGAAAGGA
>JAOXJP010295845.1:0-18542 GCA_025762735.1 Platanus orientalis | reverse complement strand
GAAATAACCTCTTCTAATAAACTTCAATTCACTCATTGTTTGTTGCATTGGAAAGTAAACTCATAGATCTTTCCAAGCATATATTATTTATAGGGTGATTCCTATGAAATTGATACATATACTTATGAAGTTGTGTTATCCGTCTAGACAGCTTCAAAACTTGTCATGTCCTTGATACTTATTTTTTTCCTTGCTTAGTGAATTGTCTTTAATTTTTTCATTTGGTGTTTGTTTTGCTCACCATTTGTTGTGTAGGACTCTAGACTTCTGTGCCTATCCAAATTGATAAGTTTCACTTATATATTTTTTATATATTTTTGTTGGTTCTTTTCTAAGGTTATGCCAATGATCAAATCAACATATGTGCATTTAAGTGGTCCTATGTGTGTACAAAACTTATGTGACATGTGTTAGCATTCTAAGTGTGATATATGTATAGTAATATGTGCATCTTGGTATGAGGTGTTATAAGTGGTGACTCCCAACAAAGCCTAACCATAAGGTTAGCAACCTTTGCACGCTTAAACCAATGTGGCTCGGAACCCGGGGTGGCCCCGAACCCCGATGTCACCACTAGCATAGCCGAGTAGCTTTAAAATCTATATTGGTTTTCCATTTTGAAGGCTCTAGCAGGTGCCTACACTAGGGTCATGGTGACTAAAGCTACAAAGATTGAATTACCTTAGATAGGGCTTCACCACATTGATAATTTTCAATTGGAATGGTTTTTTAACAACAAAAAAAAAATCTCCCAACCGGATGAAATAAAAAGAAGAAGAAGAAGAACCATGTGAGATTTTTACCATTACCATTACCTTGTGTGATTCTTCTTTGGCAATGCTAGCTGCTCACCGGTAATGCCCTCTCCTTAAGCCGGCATTAACATGTTAGAAAATCTCCCAATTGGCATTACCTGCAACCTCTTATTCTTTTTCTCTAGCAATGCCCTTTGCTCAAGTAGTTATTACCTGCAACCTCTTATTCTTCTTCTCCGGCAATGCTCACCACTTGCCAGCAATGCCCTCTGTTCGCCGGCAATGGTAACCTCTACCTAAGGCCCAACGCTACACTTCTTTAGCAAATGGGTTTCATCATTTAATCAAATAGCTTTTCGAAGAAGACAACCAAGAAACGCTTCGTTGTCGACTTTTAACCTGATGGGGCCCACCTAACCTTAACCAGGTTACAAAATAACATGCTTTTAGTTTTCTAAACTCTTCATTTTTTTACAATTTGTGCCGTATGCTCATGTGAAGCGGCGGATAAGCGAAGCATTTAGAATCCGGCTTCATGATATGTTATTAGGTGATAAGGATCTTCTCGTGTCGAGACCTGTTATGAACCTATTGGCCTAATCACACAACATGTTTATGAAAATATAAAGAGTCAAAAACATCCAAGAGAAAACCATCTCCCACCTCAAGAAGAGAAAACCCTGAAGAAAAAAAAAACCTTTGCATGATCCCACTCCTCTCTTAACCACCAAAGGGTTTTTGATTTTTGGCACTAGCAATGTTACGTCATCCGTACACCGGCGACTACGAAGAGATACAAAAAAGGTTTTGTCATCGGCTCAGATTTGCAAGGGTACACACCTTTCTCTCTTTTGTCTCTTCTTCATCGTCAGCTCAGATTTGCAAGGTTACACACCTCTCTCTTTCTTGTCTCTTCTCCGTCGCCAGTTCATATCCTCTCTCTGCTCTCTCGCACGCACCTCTCCGTCACTAGCTCAAATCCTCTCCCAACCACCAACAAACCCAGCCTAGACTTCTTTGTAATTGTCCCCTTCCTTTATTCAGCTCCTATTCATCCTGGGGTAGGATTGAATTCTCTATAAGGTTCATAGTTGCATAACTCACTGATTAGTGAATACTCCTGTAGGAAGGCCTAGAAATGGATTTGTCTTAGGAGTTGCTAGTCAACTATGGATTCATGCCACTTTCTTTATAAATTATATGATCGGGTGAAGTTATAGTTAAATTTTTGTGATAAATTTGGATATTATTTAAGACAACAACTTGTAAATTCAAACATAATCACTATTCGATTACCAATTCAAAGAAGTATAATTATGTGTTTTAACATATAATTCGTTATAAATTCACTTGAGTATTTCAGAGAAAAGAACATACAGGATTCAATTGATCACACAATTTATCAACTGTCTTAAAACACCCAAATCCTTTATTTTTGGGTTCTTAAATCATGTGAAACACCAAAATACTACCAAGTTGAATGGTTGAGTTTTTCAAGTACTCAATTAAACCTTAGAATCATGGTTAAGACATGCAAGTAAGTATTCTAATATCTAATTTGCATATTTAAAAAACTAAAAATAAGTTCAAGGTTTTGAGTAATCAAATTCATGTTGGAAAATGAAATACAAGCTTAGATTTTGTGTGTGTATATAAAGGGTTTAAACCAAGGATCTAAGTGAGGAGCTTTGAGTTTTAATGGGTATGGCTTCTGAATTCATGAATTTTCCCTCATGACCCTATGAGTTTTGCAACACTAGTTTGACTTGATCTCTTTACCTGCAAGAAGAGCTTGTGAGGGTTGAGACACAAGGTATTTGTTTGGGACATACACTAATGGACCAATGACTGAAAATGTGTGTTCAAACTATCATGCTCTGTACTGTAGTTTCAATTCTTTGAATTAAATCTATTGAAAGATTTTGATGTAGATGGAATATGAGAAACCCTTGGTCAGGCTATTCCCCTATTTCAGTTGCATGGACGGTTGATGTGGATGAAGTTGTTATATAGAAGGATTGCTAAGAAACCATATGAATTCCACTGTTGACAGCTGCGGGAAGCAAACAAAATGTCTATCATTTGCAATTTCAAATCCCATTTGTCAATTCTTTTCCTCTCATTATTGGTCCCAAATTATGTATTAAAGTGTCTCATGTATTGGTCTCACGGACCTCATTTTGTGGTGAAAGAATGCTTTTATTCTAGGTTGTAAGACTTTGATGTTATCATATTCAACAATTTAAAAATTGAAATGATTATTGCAATTTTTTTTTTTTTTTTGTAGAAGAATTGCTCTGCATTTGTTGTGTAAAAATTTATATTGAATGACAAAAAGAGGCCATAGAAGGTGAACACATCCCTCACACATAAAGGTGACTTTTACATGGCAGAAAAGAAACTTTCATGTTTTTTCCTATAACCATGTTGGGCATAGCATGATATCATCAAATTCCATGAAACTAAGTCTCTCTCAAATTGCCTCTACATGGTATTAATTACACATATGACATTTTCCAAACCAAACGTGATCAAACTCCCATGAAGTTGTTTCCCCTGCTCTATTATAGCTGTAGGACCTGCACATGCATTAATAACACTGGAGAAGGTGAATTCATTTGGCCTCAAACCCTCTTTGGCCATCTCCTAGAAAAAGCTTAATGGTTCCTTCAAAATCTCTTGTTTGGGCATATCCTGCTAGCATTGGTAGCCATGATACAATGTCTTTCTCATCAATGAGTTTGAATATGGTTGAAGCTTCTTGGGTATTTCCAAGCTTTATATACGCATCCAGTAGTGCAGTACCTACTAAAGGTGTGTTCACATAATTAGTTTTAATAACTTGGGCATGGATTTGAAAGACTAAAATAGCAGGAGAAGTTGTATGGATAGTCGAATATGTAAAATGGTTTGACTTACCAACCTTTTTCCTTGCACTATTATCACTTTTAGCAGTCCGACAATGTTGCCCATATATCCACTTCTACCAAGACATCAACTTCACAGAGAGAACATCACCCTGAAAAATGAAGAGTCTCTGACTATTGTTTGATTTTTTGAGCATAATTTTGATGATTGCTACTCAACAACTAGATTTCACTATGTAAAGGTAATTATATTATCAAAAACTAGATGCACACAAAACTCCTATAATGAGTATATCCAATCAATCTGGATCAGGCTATCCAAAAATTAAAGCTTCTCCCCTCAAATGTTGTTCTAATTCAAGCATTACTGTATGCATTAATGTTTATCGAACTCCAAGATTAAGGCCCAATGCATTGGCAACCATTTAACTTGGATTGTACTACCTCCATACAGCCTCCAATACGTTAATTACTTGCCTTCAAACTACAATATATCCCCACACAAAAAATGCACTTCTAGTGTCTCAAACACAGGTCTATCAAATAGTATCTCACTTTCTTCAATGTGTAAACGCTAGTCCTCTCTGTAACAAGATAAACAAATTAAAAAACATGAGTCAAAATGGAATGAAGAAGCTAAACAAGAACTTCAATTGTAGAATTAAAAGAGAAGAGAAAAGAGGTCACTTAAATCTCCAACGTCAAATAAGCTAAGTAATAACATAAAAGACTTCAGAGAGTAGGCAGAGTTGGCTCAAAAACTAGGTTGGGACATGAGTATCTGAATTATGTTTCTAAGTTTTGAAATATTTTCATGAGATTTGAATTTTAAATTGAGACTTTTAATAACATGAAAATTCAATTTCTTACAACATTAACATTACCAAAATCTTTTTTTTTAATGGACTGAGTTAGCTAAAAAGTGTGTTGAACTCGGTGGATCTTTTTAACATTGAAGATAAAAAATTGGGTTAAGGCTTTGTTATTGTTGTTGTTCCCATTGGTTTTATGTTGCTACATGTTATCTCTAACATAAATCAGATTTAGAATATTTTTTTAAAAAAGTTTCTTATAGAATTGTACATGCAGGCTTACCATCCAAGGTGTCCACCGATGACCAGTCAAACACCTTTAAACAACTTCCATTTTGACAATTAATAATTTTTACTACATGATCACCACTGAAGCATAGAAACAACAGAAGCTTAGTAAACAAAAGACTTCTGCATGGGCAACAATATAAAGAAATACAAGTGAAAAAATAATGTGCAGAAGCAAGTGTTCTTCCATCATGACTAAAGGTTGTTGCAATAGTTGACCTTAGATGAGGCACTGGTACACAATACTTGGCTGATAAATGCCAAAAAGACTCTGCTTCTACCTTGAAATAGTTGACCTCATATTAGGCACTAGGGCACTATCACTAGTTATTGTGGGTGAGCAGGGGGATTGAGGTGCGTTGTCGTAATCGACATCGGGTGGGGAAGACGTAAAAGGGTAAAGGGATTTAACCTGACTAAATCTTTGAAAATTGGTTGGATTTACAAGGAACACAGTGTTGAAAATCCCCAAAAATCTCTGGAAATCAATGCCATTGTTACACAGTGCGACAGAAATAATCTTCTCCTATCAATTTCTGTTATCTCATACCCTAAAAATCTCAAAAGATCGTTGCTGGTGTTGAAAAACCCAAAAAACATTGTCGGTGTTGAAAATAACAAAAACATAATGTTAAGTATCTCAACTATTCCATCTCAAAAGACCGATTTGTCAAAGGGAAGAGGGTCTAATTACTTAACCCAGACACACAACAAATAAATTGGACAACAGCATCATTGAGGCTTAGCGGTTGTGGAAGATACCGATGACGATTGCCAACCAGAGAGAAAGTGGGATCGTATGAAGAGGGGTTCTGATTTTTATCAAGGGTTTTGTTTCGTATTGGCAAAAGAAGAGGATTTTAACCTGGCACTCAAGGAAGTAAACCGTGGGTCACAATATAGGTTAAATGTTGGATTTTAAGTCTTCACATTTTTTACATGTCGCGTGATTAGGCCGGCAGGTTCCTACCAGGTCACAACTCGGCTGGAGAAGATCCTTTCCGGTTGTCGGGACAGGTTAGACCATTCTACTACGGGACTAGCGGATACGGACTCCTTTTGGTTCCGGGCACTAGAGGATTGACACATCAGTACCGAAAAGTGATTTGCATTTTTTGGATTCCCCCTGACTGTCCCATCAGGGTGTGTGGCGTAGAGGATTTCAGACCTACTAAACATCGTCATTGGTAGAAGAAGCTTACGAAAGCCCGGAGGAGAACAACGCCGCGAGTTTCGCGTGGATGGGAAGGAAAAAAAGAAAAAAAGAAAAAAAATCCGCTTCCCAGTCCGTTCCCTCTCTCTCTCATTCTGTGTCTTAGGGATCCTCGCTCTGTATCTTGGAGGGTTGTTCCGTGGTCTTCTTCTACAAATCGCTTTTTTCTTCCTATCTTGTATTACCTTTAGATTGACTGATCGATCGATTTTTCTATTTTCGCCTTCGAATTGAATTTGTTCATCTGATTTCAATCGAGATCTTATTTAGGTCTTGAGTGATAGAATTTGTATTTGCAATCTTTATATTATTGAATGTCTTCATGATTTAATCTCGGATTTTGGCCTGATAGTTCTTTGTAATTTTCTGTATCAGTTTTGGTTCCTGGATTTCATGAAACGTTGGAAATAAGGGGTTGGGGGTTTCGATTCGTGTATCTGGAGATTTTGATTGATTGACTTGTGCTTTGGTGGCGGGAGGAAAAATATTATGGCAACGGGATCGTTAAATAAGATTGAGATAGCTCATCAGATGTATCGTGATGGGCGACATGAGGAGGCGTTAGCGTTTTATACTGAAGCCCTCGCGATGGCAAAGACAAAAGCGCAAAAGATCGCTCTGCACAGCAATCGAGCTGCTTGCTATTTGAAATTACACGATTTCAAGCAGGTGCGTTTTTTTTTTTTACTATTTTTTGTAATTTGCTGACATATATATATTTTTTTATGTTCTTCTGTATAATGGAGGTGGTTCGGGAAGATACTGGTTTTTTTTCTGTTTAATTTTGGAGGGTAATCAGTTTATTCAACTATTTGGAGATGTAATCTTTAAAGATGAAGGAACATCATAAAAAGGAAAAAAAAAACAGAGGAACAAGATATGAGCAACAAGATATGGTTAATAATAATAATAATAATAATAATAATAATAATAAGAATAATTGATGGGGAGAATATGAGGCCCTTATTAACTGACCCTGATGAGACAACAGAAACCCTAATTGAGAAAGCCTTCTTCTACATTTTTCCTGACTTGACCATCCGAGAGCTAGAGGCAGGCCCCCACCGGCGCCTAGCTTATTGACTTTTTCCTTTTTCGTGTGTAGTGCTTGTGTCGCCAAGAACTGGGTCAGCCGTGAGACCATCTGACGATCGTAAAGGTGTCCGTAAACCGATGCGCTATCAATAATAATAATAATAATAATAATTTGGATAACTGTGGAATACATTAGCGTTTATCATACCTTTCATTGGTGGACAGTAACAATGCTGAAGATTAAGTTATTGAAGAGACCTTAAGTGGTCAAATAAATGATGATAGAAGATTATTGACTACTGAAGCAAGGTGTTTTGAGATAGGACCGGGCAGTGGAAGTCTGAAGTATGCGCATGAGAATGGTTTGTAAAGGGAGTTGGTGTCCTAGATTGGAAAGAAACCTAAATGATTGGAAAATAGAGGAATTTTTGAGACTCCTAAATAGAATAAGGGATTTCTGGTCCGATCCTTTTGTTGAATGATAACTACGAAAGTCAATTTCTTGGTGAAGTCATTTTATGCAACCTTGGATAGCTCAGTGCCAACTTCTTTTCCTCATAAGATAGTGTGGAATGCGGGCTATCCCTCCAAGGTGGCCTTTTATTTGTTTTGTTTTTTGATGATTGAAATGAGAATGGATAAAGTATCCCCAAAGCCCAATACAAACAGAAAAAAACAATGAGGTAGAAAATCCACACAAGAATAACCCTATAGAAAAAAGAATTAGGTAGAAAATCCACACGAGAATAACCCTATGTCAATGTCTCTTACATAAGATCCCAACCCCCTTTTTTTTTTTTTACCTAAATACAATTTTATTACAATTAGTAACCCAAAAGCAGCATATTTCTTTGGCCTTTCTGGCCTAGGATTGGCTGGATCGGATCAGGATCACCAAGTCTCCGATCTTGATCCTAAGCTTGGATCGGCCTTAGCAAAGGATTGGCTCGGCTGATCCTTTCAATAAATTGCTCGATCGTTAGAAGGATCATAACATTGGCTGATCCAACTCGTGTTTTTTGGCCAATCATGGATTGGGCGATTTGTAATGGATCAGCTAATCCATTGAAGGATTGCCCGATCCCTACTAGATTGGATCGTGATTGATAGTGTCCAATCTCGAGCTGGATCCCGATTTTTTGATCCATGCCCAGAATCACTCAAGAATCAACTATAGATCTAAATTCTTTGGGAGCAACTCATAAAACTCTAAAATCTTTGAAAGCAGCATTCTGAACTTTAATGGAGAATTCACAATGAACAGGGAGATGATTAATTGTTTCCTCATCCTTGAGACACATAAGGCATGTGTTCAGAAGGATATGCCCCCTTTTCTTGAGATTATCCACTATTAAAATACTTCCCTTTTTGATTGTCTAGACGAAAAAGGCATCTTAGTCTCGCTTATCAAAGAGATCATAGCAATATTTAATTGTAAAAAAAGAGAGATTTAACTGTAAAAATTCACCACTCTTATCCCAAGTTCTGTGGTCCACCCTCTTATTGGAAATCAGTTGTTGAATTTGGGATCATGACCATAAGGTCATTCGTGTTATTTTTGGTCCTTTGGGGGTGTGCAACTCCAATAAAGCCTCCTTATAGGGCTAAGGGAGTTGAACCATCAAGCCTAAAAGGATGCATGGTGGAGGGTGACTCGGTTGTTGTTATAAGTTGGGGGGTGGGTAATTGTATTGGTGCTTGGTGTCTAGCTACTATCATTTATGAGATTTGTGAGTTAATGTCCTTGCTGTTTATTTCTTTGTCCCATGTTGATAGGAGTCAAAATGAGCTGGCTGATAAGTTGGCTAATGGAGTTGAACCATCTAAGCCTAAAAGGATGTGTGGTGGAGGGTGACTCGGTAGTTGTTATAAGTTAGGGGTTGGGTGACTATATAGGTGCTTGGTGTCTAGCTTCTATCATTTATGAGATTTGATAGTTGATGTCCTTGTTGTTTATTTCTTTGTCCCATGTTGATAGGAGTCAAAATAGGTTGGTTGATAAGCTAGCTAATTGGGGGGTTAGTGTTGGAGAGTGATATTAATATGTATTGAGGGGTATTAATGTCATAAGGGTGTGGTATACTATACCTATACTTTTTATACACCATATACAGTGTATAGTGTATCCATCCCTAATATAAATACCAACCGTATGAGGCACTAAACTCATATGATTCCATTCTCCATCTCTTTTCTTCTCTTACTCCTTTTCTCTTTCTCTCCTAACTACTTGCATGAACAACAAACTTAGTATTAGAGCCATCCGAGAAGTTGACCAAACAATATAGACAAAGACGACGAGTCTAAACCCCTGCTTTTAGCATCCGTACGGCTGACGTCACAGGAAGTACGTGCGTTAGAGGTTGCCGATGACAGATCTAGAATCGTTTTGCTTTATGGGGATTTTTGATGATTTTTGCAAATTTTTTTGAAGCCTTAAAGTAGGTTTTTTGAAGGGTTTTCTTTTGTAACTTGAAAACCCTCTATTTTTAAAGTTTTGACGATTTTGATCACATGAAGGACTTTTGTTTCGATTATTTGAAATGGGATGACTGGTTTTTTAAGGGGAACCTTTTGAGACAAACCTCACTACCTTTGGTTAAGGATCGAAGGAGATCCATCGATTTTGACCTCTCCCTTTGCTGCCTAGTTCACAAACTGTGATGGTGCCTATTCAAATCCTGAGTTTGATGTGATCAACTGCTTGGAACTCACAGATTTTGTTGGGAAATGTCATCTAAGGATCTGATCATGTTGCCAAGGACCTCTACAACTCGTGTCTCCTCGTGTTCTAATACATTTGATGGTTGGTCTACTGCACTGGAGTGTTATTGTTCTCTGTTTGCTCTTAGTTTGTGATCCGTGATCGAGTTTTATCATGTTTGAAGTGAGCCAGACATCCAGTTTGAAAGAGAACGAGATGGGTACACTTGGGGGTTTGGTATATGAATCCCCTAACACTCTTATTATAATAATTAAATTCGATGGCACTAATTACCTTACGTGGTCAAAATCCGTCCTCATTCATATTCAGGGTAGAGATAAGGAGGAATATTTGATAGGAGAAGCAGAAAAACCCTTCTAAAGATGATCCAATGTATAGAAAGTGGAAGACAAAAAATGCGATTGTTATGGAATGGTTACTTAGCTCGATGAAACTGAAATTAGTGATCATTGTTTATTCTTGGAAACATCATGTTAAATGTAGGATTTCTTTGTCAAGTCCTACTCTGAAGTTGGCCACACAACAAAGGTGTTTGACCTTAGGAAAATGATTGCCCAATTTAAACAAGGAGATCAGCTTTTAACAATCTATTATTTAGCTCTAAAGAAAATATGGGAGGAGTTATCACATTACACTACTTATCGTCTATCCTATTCACAAGATGCAACAGCTTACCAGAAACATGTAGAGGAGATTCAGGTCTTTGAGTTTTTAGCAGGGTTGAATCTTGATTGTAAACAGATCAGGGTGCAAGTCCTCAATATGGGTCATCCTCTTACTTTGAATAAAGTCTATGCACATATTCACTGTGAAGAAGGCTGACGCGGAGTTATGACTCCATTCCCTTCTATAGAGAAATCTGCACTAGTTTCGAGTTCATCCAGAGGTGGTTGTGGTAGCTTTATGGGACGTCGTTGTGGTGGCAGATCTATCTACTTGTTTGATGATTAAGATTGCCTTAAATGTGAGTATTATAGTCGCTTTAGACATACCAAAGATTAGTGTTGGGATTTTCATAGACTCTCACTAGACTTGGCTCATTGTTTTTCTTCACATGGTGGATTCGGTAATGGTAAAGGAGGTGGTCGTCCTAGCGGACAAAGACCTAATGCCCGCTCCTTTACTTCTACACCTATAATGTTATCTACTATGCCTCCTTCAGATATTGGCGTTCTATCCAGTGATGTGATTGTGGCTTTTTGACATTTTGTTTCTTGGCTTGATCATCTGTCCATGGCTCCCACATCGTCCTTCCCCCATGCAGGTATATCTGCATTTACCTTGTCTGCCTCAGTTACCACTTCTCAGTGCTCCTGGATCATTGATTCAGGGGTCTCCCACCATATGACTAGTATGTCCTCCTTATTTACTTCATATTGGGTTTGTTTTGGAAAAGATAAAGTTTGAATAGCTGATGGTTCTCTTTTCTCTTTTACTAGTCAAAGAGATATCCCTGTCACATCAGATTTGAGTCTAACCTCTGTTCTTTATGTTCCAAACTTTACTTTAAACTTGTTGTCAATTAGTGTAACACTCTGCACATGTTCTATGTACTAAGTATGATCATAAATGCATAATTGATAGATCATTGCTAATTATGTATTCTAAGTTTATTAGTGGTATTTTTGACACACGTGAGTGAGAAAATTTAATTAAACATAGAATAAAAAGAAACAAAAAAAAATCAAGGAAAAGACAAGTTTTGAAGCTATCCTAGATAGTCAGGATAACTTCATAAATAAATCTATATAAATCCCATAAGAATCACCCTACAAATTATATATCATTAGAAATATCTACGAGTCTACTTTTTAATGCTATAAACCTTGAGTGAATTGAAGTTTTCTAGAAGAAGTTATGACAATTTTCCCACTAGGTGTCTATGCCATTTGGTATTGTCTCAGTCAATAGATTTTGAGGTAACTTTAAAAATACACCAATTAAAATGTAAGACGAATTAGTGAGCAAACTTTATGGCATTAGAAAGGTCTTGAAATATAGTTTCCAAAAAAAAAAGAATAAATCCGATTTTTGTAGAGAAAGTTAGGGCCGTCTTCCAACCGGGTATCTATGCTGAAATTTTTTTAGATAGGATGACGTTATAAAAGTGAAAATTTCTCGTACAATAGCAAAAATTAGAAATTAAAAAGATTTTAAAGATTTTTTTGCTAGAGACCTACTTAAACACAAAATTGGAGATTATGATTGCTATTTAGGCTTATAAAAAATAGAAATTCATAAGAAAGATGATCTTTTGAAGAATTTTGTAAGTTTGGGGATTTTGGAGAAAGAACAAGAGAGAAAACTATGGTTTGAAGGAAATTTTGGGGATTTGGAAGAAGGAAATAAGGAAGAATACAACAAGCTTTGAGAATCCGATTTACTACAACAAAAGAAAAGTAAATTTGCAAAACATAAATGTTTTCTTGTTTTGTTTAGGTTCTTTGAAGTATTTTGATGAGAAATCTATTTAAGTAATGATGCAAAACATTCTTGTCTTCCTATTTTTGTTTAGAATCTTAGAAGTTCTTTGATAAGAAAGTTAAGTTTGAAAGTTTATGATTCTCTACAAGTAATGATATGAAACATATACGTTTTTCTATTTTGTTTAGGATCTTAGAGTCTCCTAATAAAAATATATGTTTTCAAAAGTGATTTTCCATTGTTTGTTTTATAAGTTCTTGCAAAGAAGAAAAGTTTATGATCTACTATATTTGTGGAGTTGTATAAGTCTTATATTTTATATGCATTGTATATCATCAATTGTTTCTACGTGTTGGAAGCTTGGTTTTATGTTAATACTTGAAGTTACATGTTGACCATGTTTTGATTAATTATTATAAGAATCTATGTTTAATTTCTTCAAGTTTTGATAAGAATGTATTATGTCATACATAAATTTCTGTAAGTATCAGCATCATTCATGTTATTTCATGGTTTTTTTAAAGGAAAAATATTCTTACATGTGTTTAGATAGGCTAAGCAAATTATTTGTTTTGCAAGTGATTTTAACATATGTTTACTATGTGTTTTTATAAAAGAAAATATGAGTTTTGAGAAGAAAAGAATAGATTTTTGAAAGATATGTTTTGTTAGAAAGTAAGACATGCATTCATACATACTTTTTTGAAAATATGTGATAGATTGTAAATATGTGATAGATTGTAATATAATAAATTTTATGATATGTCGTTCTATGTGTTATGTATGTGATTGTGTTGAAAGTCCTTGATGGTTGAGATAATGATAAGTTCTATAGTTAGAATTTAAGAAAGTGAGTTATGCTTAGAAGGACATGTGCATAAATTCCATTGAGAAAATCCTTATGGATTAAAGTATGAAAGCCTTGATGACCAATATGGAAGTGATGTAAAGTATGTGATGTGAAGAATCTGCCTAATAGGTTTATATGTGGGCTTATGAAATTGATGTGAAGTTTGTGATATAATCTGTCTATAGGTTGGTATGTAGACTTTTGATAACCTACAGGCTTGTGATAACCTGTCTATAGATTGGTATGTTGACTTGTGATAACCTATTTACAAGTTGGTATGTAGATTTTTGATAACCTACCTATAGGTTGGTATGTGGACTTGTGATAACTTGTCTACAGGTTGGTATGTAGACTTTTGATAATCTGCTTACAGGTTGGTATGTAGGCTTTTGATATCCTGCCTATAGGTTGGTATATGAGCTTGTGATGACATTATGTGGTATGAATTAATAACCTGGGTTATATGTGTGGAAGATAAGAACCCAAGATGGGTTAAGAGTGATAAGTTCTGATTATAAAAGTTCAGAGATCCTAAGTGAAAAAGAAATTAGAATATGAGAATATTTGAAACTATTGAATGAATCTTAAGTGTTAAAAGATCTTTTAAAGATTCCATGTGAAAAGAAAGTTTGAATGATCATAAGCATATGAATGATGAAGGTGAAAACTTAGAAATTAGGAAAAATAAGGAAAGTATGTGAATTTTAGTATAGACTAAGGCTTATGTGTGATAATGTGTGTTTATATGAAGTAAAAGAATAAGTTAAGTATAAGATAAGTTATGTTTATTTTGTAAACATTTGCATGTGAAAGTTTTGATTTTAGTAAATAAATGTAAGTTTTATTTAAGTTCAGTTTTCAGCAAAGTATATTTTAATAAAAGTGTTTTGAAAAGAAAATTTTTTACAAAAATTCGTGTCAAGTCTTAGCCATAATTCTAGTATGTTTTGTATTGTTCTTTGTGAGCCACAGACTAACCTATGTGCATTATTTTTCAAATTAACATGCTTTATAGGTGTTGTCCAATGGAGACAAATAAGACATGATATGTGACAAAGAGCTTTCATTGGAGGATTTGGATTATATTTTCTTTTAAGACTTTATTGTTTAGTTAGGAGTGTTTATTTCAGTTGTAGTTTTATATGGACTCCTATGAGGGAGATGTTAGTTTGCTTTAAGTTTACGAACCCATGAGTTTGGATTTTATTTTAGTATGGTTTATGAAAATTAATATTTAAAATATTGAGAACTTGGATATGATTAAGGTTTAGATTCCTTTTACTATACTGATGTGAGATTAGACGCGTAATTTCGATGCAATATCAATTTAAAAAAAGCTTTTGCAAATGTGTAATGATTATGTAAGAAAAGTGAAAATTCTATAAGACCCTTTAATAATATTCCGTTGCAAAGGGTTTTGAACATGCGTAAGTCAGAAGAGTTAAGTATATTAACACTCCAAAGTTTCTTCTAGTAATAGGATTTCAGGGCGTTACAATTAGCTATCTCACCAAAAATCTTAATTGTTATGTTACATTTTTTCCTTTCTACTGTGTATTTTAGGACATGGCAATAAAGCAAACAATTGGTTTGGGGCATGAGAAGGATGGCCTATATATTTTTTGGATTCCAACCCACCAATAACTACTTTTGCAATAAAGAGGAACGTATCTTCTTCCACATCAGATGAGTTGATTACATGGCATTGTTGACTTGGTCATTTGTCTTTTTCTATACTTAGGAAGATGTTTCTTCATTTTTTAATTTCTAAGTCCGATATTTATTGTGAATCTTGCCAATTGGCAAAGCACTATAGGTCCGTTTATTCAGTCAGTAATAATAATAAAAGTTTAGTTCTATTTTCAATTGTGCATTCTGATGTATGGGGTCCATCTCCTACTATTTCTTTGTTTGGTTTTAAATATTTTGTAATTTTTGTGGATGATTGTTCTAGAGCCACGTGGCTTTATTTGTTGAAAAATAAAAGTGATGTGAGTATTGCATTTAAGTCTTTCTATACTATGATAGGTACTCAATTTAACACCAAACTCCAAGTCTTGAGATCTGATAATGGGTTTTGTGATTTATCTTCCTTTTTTGACGAGTCTGGTATTGTTCACCAGACCACATGCTCAAGTACTCCTAAACAAAATAGGGCGGCAAAAAGAAAAAAAATAGATACATTCTGGAAACTGCTCGTGCGATCATGTTCACTATGAATGTGCGTAGAACTTTTTGGTCTGAAACCATTTAAACAGCTACCTACCTCATAAACAGGATGCCCTCTTGCGTTCTATCTTATAAGTCACCTCTTGAAGTGTTATCCCCAAACACTTCCTTGTTTCCTCTCCCCCTTAAGACATTCGGTTGCATTTGTTATGGCCGTGTATCCAACTATGACTGCTTTAAATTACACCCTAAGACACTTAAATGTGTTTTTCTGGGTTACGGAGTGTATCAGAAAGGGCATAAGTGTTATCACCCCTATTTGTCGCAAGTTTGTATCATGGGATGTCACTTTCTTTGAATCCATTCCCTTTTTCTCATCCAATGGGCCATCTCTTTAGGGGGAATAGTTTGTAAGTGAAGAGTTGTCCTCCTCGATTTCACTTCCAGTTCCTGTTCCTATCTATCATTCTAATGGTAGTAGTGATGGTGGAAATGAGGAGAAAGAGTTACAATTCTATACAAGGAAAAAGAAGTAATGACAAAAAAAGACTTAAACGTAACTTCTCATGAACCACTCCAAGAGTCTATTTCAAAACCAACTCTTGAAATAGGTAATGATCTCCCTGTTCCTTCTTCGCCTTTACCTGCTCAAACTTCTGATAGTTTGGACTTTAATTAGCCTATCGCCCTTAGAAAGGGTATGAAGACTTGTACCAAACACTCAATGTCTAATTTTGTTTCATATCATGCACTCTTACCATCTTTTTACAATTTTATCGATTGCTTTGTCGTCTATCTCTATTCCTCGCAGTGTATTTGAGGCTATTCTATAACCTAAATGAAGGGATGCTATGGAAGAGGAAATGAAAGCATTAGAAAGAAACAAAACATGGGAGTTGATCGATCTTCCTAAATGAAAGAAGTTAATTGGTTGCAAGTGGGTGTTCACAGTCAAATACAAATATGATGATGCTGTAGACAGATAAAGGTGAGGCTAGTTGCCAAGTGATATACTAAAACATTTGGTATAGATTACCAAGAGATATTTGCCCCCGTGGCAAAAATGAATTCAGTGAGGGTACTTATCTCACTAACAACAAATCAAGAGTGGCCCCTTTTGCAGTTTGATGTAAAAAACACCTTTTACATGGGGATTTGGAAGAAGAGGTATACATGGCTACACCACCTGGATTCTCCATACCGAATGTCAAAGGCAAAGTTTGTAGACTAAAGAAGGCATTGTATGGTTTAAAGCAGTCTTTGCGAGCTTAGTTTGAAAGATTTAGGGTAGTCATGGTGAAAGTAGGATATAAACAAGCTCAAACAGATTACACTCTTTTTGTCAAACATCAAGACCTAAAGACAGCAACTCTAATAGTTTACGTGGATGATATAGTAGTTACAAAAAATAATGAGGTGGAGATTGCAAGGCTCAAGAGCAGTCTAGCGAAGGAGTTTGAAATAAAAGATTTGGGATCACTAAAATGCTTTATTGGGTTAGAAGTTGCCAAGCGCAAGTAAGGTATCATTCTTTTTCAGAGAAAATATGTATTGGATCTGTTAAAAGAGTCGAGAATGGCAGGCTGTAAACCTTGTGCCATGCTCATCGAGGCTAATCACAGATTCAAAGAAAATGATAATGTGTGATTAATTGATGCTGAGAGATATCAAAGGTTAGTAGGACGACTCATGTACTTGTCTCTAACTCACCCAGACATCACTTATGATGTGAGTGTAATCAACCAGTTCATGCATGCTCCCACTTAGGATCACTTGGAAGCAACATATAGAGTTCTTAGATACTTGAATGGTTGTCTAGGGAAATGTATATTATATAAGAGAAACGAGCACTGTTGAGTAGAATTGTATATTGATGCAGACTGGGCTGGTTCATTAACAGATTGCAAGTCTATCTTAGGGTATTGTACTTTTATTAGTGGAAACTTGGTAACTTGGGGAAGCAAAAAACAGTCAGTGGTTGTCAGATCTAGTGTTGAGGCTAAATTTATATCTATTGCTCATGCCATTTGTGCATCATTGTGGCTGAAGATGTTATTAGCAGAAGTGGACTTCCCGGTAAGAGGACCCATGAGTCTTTACTGCGACAATAAGGCCGCTATAAGCATTGTACATGATCCCGTGCAACATGATAGAACTAAACAAGTTGAGGTGGATCGTCATTTTATCAAGGATCATCTAAAAAAAGGACATATATGTACCCCCTTTATTTAAACTCAACATTAACTTGCAGATGTGTTTTCAAAAGGCCTAAGTGAAGCAGTTTGTGTTCTTGATTAGCAAGCTGGGAATGATAAACATTTATTCACCAACTTGAGGGTGAGTGTTGGAGAGTGATATTAATATGTATTGAGGGGGTATTTATGTCATAAGGGTGTGGTATACTATACCCATACTGTTTATACACCATATATAATGAATAGTGAATCCATCCCTAATATAACCTACCGTTTGAGGTTATGTACTTGTACGATTCCATTCTACATCTCTTTTCTTCTCTTAATCCTCTTTCTCTTTTAACTATTTGCAGGAACAACAACCAACTTAACCAACTGTTAGCTCTTCTTTCATTTTTTCAAATAATTGCCTCCCGGATGGCTACTTGTAGGGGTTTTCCCTGCAATTCTTGTACTCTATTCCTCTCCTCTCTTTAATTAAGTTCAATTAATTATTAAAGAAAAAAAAGAAATACCTAGGAGCTGAGCCAACTGATCTATTAGCCAATTGTTCAAAAATCTTTGGAGTTGCACACTCCAACCTTTTCGGCGAGGATTTTCTACGCCGAAGATAGCCTCTGCCGAGGTGAAGGGGCGTCAGAAGTGATTTACGCACGCCCCCAAAAAGTGAAAATCACTTTTGGCGCTAATGTTTCCACCCATTCGACCATCAACAAAGGTTAGAGGAGGATAGGGTCGGCGTATAAAATCCAAGCCGCAACTTCTTCCCCCTCACTTGTAAACTAGTAATTAGACACATATGCCTTCTGATTACAAGCAATGTTGAAAATCAGCGGGGACTTAACCTTCAACTGTCAAGAGGATCACCACCTATATTCCCTTAAAAAAGTATTTACTCTTGACCCAATCTTCACGGTAATTGTCAATAGTACCGATCATTGGGTGGAAACAAAGAGTATTTGAGGTTTCAAACAACTTCTCAAATATGTTATAAATTAAATACTAGATCATATCTTGTTATGAGCTACCATCTTTTGAAAGGAGTTTTGATGCGGCCATTGGAGCAAAGTGGGGCCCACACATGGCCTTGGTGGGATCCATGCATGAAGATACCCAAGGAGGAGGATGAATGGACCCATGGAGACATGTTATGAAGGCTTAGAGTTAGTTTAGGGTCTTTTAATTGAGAATTACTCTTTTATTTTATAT
>JAOXJP010295834.1:0-18542 GCA_025762735.1 Platanus orientalis | reverse complement strand
CTTTATTAATATACCATAGTATGGGTATACAATACCCTTATGACATAGATACCCTTATGATATACAACACTCCCCCTCAAGCTGAGGAACAAATATCAATAATTCCCTGCTTGCTGAATAAAGACATGAATTGCACTCCCTCAAGTCCTTTGGTAAATACATCTACAAGTTGATCTTTGGTTTGTATATACGGAATGCATATATTGCCTTTTTTTATGTGGTCCTTGATGAAATGTCTGTAAACTTCCACATGTTTAGTCCTTTTTTGTTGTATTGGGTTATGAACAATATTTATGATTGCTTTGTTGTCACAGTATAGACTTATAGAACCCTGCACTGGAAACCCCACTTTAGTTAGCAACATTTTGAGCCATAAGTATTCGTAAATCTCATGCGCTATTGATTTGAATTCAGCCTCTACATTGGACCTTGCAACCATAGACTGTTTTTTACTCCTCAAAGTCACCAAGTTTCCTCCCACAAACGAGCAATAACATGAAGTGAATCTACAATGTATCATTGAGTTTGCCTAATCAGCATCAGTGTAGACTTAAATACGAGAGTGACCATGTTTTCTATATAGTACACCTTTTCTTGGGCAACCCTTTAAGTACTTGAGAACTCTATACAACCTCCAAATGATCTTGAGTGGGAGCATACATAAATTGGCTGATGGCACTCGTTGTATACGTAATGTTAGGACGAGTTAAGGATAAGTATATGAGACATCCTATCAGCCTTTGGTATCTTCCTGCATCAATCAACCTTCACTATTATCTTCTTTCAATCTATGATTTGCTTTTATTAGGGTGAGACAAGGTTTGTAACCAGCCATTTCTGTCTCTTTCAACAAGTCCATAACATATTTTCGTTGGGAGGAAAATATACCCTGTGTTGATCGAAGAACTTTAATTCCAAGAAAATACCTTAAGGAACCAAGATCCTTGATTTCAAACTCTTTAGCCAATGCATTTTTCAACCATGCAATTTCCACTTCATCATTTCCTGTGACAACTATATCATCAACATACACAATTAGGGCCGTTACTTGGTGACCATGACGCTTGGTAAAGGGGGTGTGATCTACCCAAGCTTGGTTATATCTCGCATTAATCATTGCAGTTTTAAATCTTTCGAACCGGATGCGTGGTGATTGCTTCAGGCCATATAAGGCTTTTTTTTTTACCTTACTTTGCCATAAGCACTGGATACGTGAAATCCTGATGGAGTGTCCATGTACACTTCATCTTTTAAATCCCCATGAAAGAAAACATTCTTTACATCAACTTGTAACAGGGGCCACCCTTGATTTGCTGCTAGTGATATGAGTACTCGTACTGAGTTCATCTTAGCAACAGGGGAAAAAGTTTCTTAGTAGTTTATGCCATAAGGCTGAGTGTAATCCTTTGCAACTAGTCTTGCCTTATATCTTTCCATAGATCCACTAGACTTGTATTTTACCATAAACACCCCCTGCATCTTATTAATTTATTTCTCTTTGGAAGATAAACCAGCTGCCATGTTTTGTTTCTTTCTAATGCTCTTATTTCTTCTTCCATGGTATTCTTCCACTTTGACTGATTCATAGCCTTAGCTATATTACGAGGAACTGTGATGGAGGACAATGCGAATGAGAATCTGTGAAAAGTAGTGATAGTGCATGATTCAAGACAAAATTGAACATTGGATATTGGGTACAAGATCTGACCCCCTTTCTAAGGGCAATAGGTTGGTTAAGATTTGGATTCTCTGGAGCATGAGTTGAGGTAGGAGAAAGTAAAATTGTTACATTATCTGTCTCAGGAGAGGGCTCCGAAGAAATAAAGTCTTGGAGTGGTTCATGAGAAGGTGGATCTTGCTCCTGTACTCCCTCTTGTTTCTTTCTTCAACTGTAGTATTTCAACTCCTCCCCTTTATTTTCTTCTTTGTCATCATTATCCTTCTTTCCACCATCACCACTATCAAAATGATATATGGGCACTAGCAGTGGTAGAGGGATTGAGGATAACTCTTCACACATAAGAAGCTCCCCCTAAAGAGGTGTCTGACTAGAGGAAAAGAAAGGAAGAAACTTAAAGAAAGTGACATCCTGTGACACAAATTTGCGATGTATAAGGGGATGATAACACTAGGATCTTTTTTGATCAATACCATAGCCTAGAGAGAGGCATTTGAAGGCTTTAGAATCAAATTTAGAGCAGTTAGCCTTAGGAACATGAACATAGCATATATAACCGAAGGTCTTTGGAGGAAGAGGGAACAATAGAGAATTGGGAGATAACACAACAAGAGGGGAATTGTAAGAGAGGACCCGACAGGGCATTTGGTTCATAAGATACACAGCTATTTGAATGACTTCAGAACAAAAGGTCCTTGACACATTCATGATGAACATGAAGGCAGAGGTAATCTTTAAGAGATGCCTATTTTTCGTTTTGCCACTCCATTTTGTTCCGGTGTTCCCGGGCATGTGGTCTAGTGAACAATACCAGCCGTATCAAGAAAGGATGTTAAGTCGCGGGAGATATATTCACCACCATTGTCAGATCTTAGAACTTGAATTTTAGTACTATATTGAGTGCAAACCATAAAATAAAATGATTTGAATGCCGTAGTCAAATCACTTTTATGCTTAAGTAGATAGAGCTAAGTGGCCCTAGAACAATCATCCACAAATGTGACAAAGTACTTGAAAGCAGATAAATAGATAATAGGAGCGGGACCCTATACATCAAAATGCACAATAGAGAAATGAACTGAACTCTTTTTATTAATACTAATGGGGTAATTTGATCTACAATGCTTAGTCAATTGACAAGGTTCACAAAAACTATTTGACTAAGGAAAGGAGATGTGAGGAAATATCTTCCTTAGTACATGAAAAGATAAATGACCAAGTTGACGGTGCCAGAAAAATAACTCATCTGATGATGTAGAAGAGCCATTCCCCTTTATTGCAGAAGTAGCTACTGGTGGAAAAGAGTCCATAATATAAAGATCATCCTTCTTATGCCCCAAACCAATCATTCTCTTCGTTGCCATGTCCTGAAACACAATGTGAACGAAAAATGTAACATAACAATTAAGTGTTTTGGTGAGATGACTAATGGAAAGCAAATTTATGGAAAATTTTGGAACATGAAGAACTGAAGAGAGACACAAGTCAGATGTAGTAGGAATATCACCTTGATTAGCAATAGAAGACAAAGATCCGTCTGTAGTATAAACCTTGTCTTTCCCAGAACAAACTTGATAAAAGGTGAACAATGATGGCATATTGGTCATATGGTGAGAGGCTTCCGTTTGCAATGCGAACCTTATCTTTCCTAGAATAAACTTGATAAGAGGTGAATAATGAGGACATATCAGTCATATGGTGAGATGCCCCTGTATCAATGATCCAAAAGCATTGAGGAGCAGTGAATGAGGCGAATAAACCATATGCAGTAGTACCTGTGTAGGCAAAAGAGGAGGTAGATGCTGTGAAGAGTGATCAAGCTGGGAAACAAAGTGTTTGAAGGCCGCAATCTCATCATTGGATAGAGTGCTAACATCATGGGAAGTAAGAGGCGTCGCAGCTTGAGGCATGGTAGATAACTCTGTGGATGTAAAAGCAACTGAGTGAGCACTAGGTTGCTGTCTGCTAAGATAATCACCACTACCACCACAACCATTATCAAAACCACCACGTGAAGGGGGGCGAGATGCCAAGTTTGGTGGGCGTCCATGAAGATCCTAACACTGATCCTTGGTATGTTTGAAAAGGTCACAATGCTTACATTTAAGGCGATCCTGATCATCAGATAAGTACATAGATCTGCCATAACCACCTCTGGAGGAACTCAACATAGTGCTGATTTCTCAATCGAGGTGGCTGGATTCATCACCCCTTGTTGGCCTTCCTCATGATGGACATGTGCATAAACTTTATTCAGAGTGAGAGGAAGAGCCATATTAAGGATTTGAATCCGGATTTGCTTAAAACTTGGGTTCAATCTTACTAAGAATTCAAAAACTTGAATCTTCTCAACATGTTTACGATAAGTAGTTGCATCTTGAACGCAAGATGAATGATAAAAGGTGTAATGATCTAACTCGTCTCATATCTTGCGTTAAACAGAGTAATAAATTGCAAGTGGTTGATTATCTTGTTTAAATTGTGTTATTTTTTGCCAAAGATAAAAAATCTTGGCTGTTTGGTCAATCTGAGAGTATGCCTCGAACAAGGATTGCCAAATCTAGTGGGCCGTTTCTAGGAATAAATAATGGTTACTAATTTCATGTTTCCTCGAACCAAGCAACCATCCCATAACCACCACGTTTTCTGTCTTCCACTTTCTAAACTTTGGATCTTCCTTGGAAGACTTCTCTGCTTTACTTGTCAAATAGTCTTTCTTATCCCTACCTTGGACATGAATGATGACAGATTTTGATTATGTAAGATAACTCATGCCATCAAATTTAATTGTTGTAATTGGTGTGTTAGGGGATTTAGTTACCACACCCCCACATGTACCCATCTCACTTTCTTGCAGGTTGGATGTATGGCTCACATTAGACATGACGAAACTTAGTCAAGATCATAGACTAAGAACAAACAGGAACAATACCACTCTAAATCAGAGAACAAGACATCTGGTGGAACAGAACATGAGGGGACACGAGTTGCAGAGGTCCCCAGTAGCACAATCAAGTCCTTAGAACCAACTTTTGTACTAAGATCCACATGTTTTAAGCTTCACAAGCTGCAAAAAAACTGGGTTTGAATGGGTACCATACCTAGCGGAACTGATAGGGAGAAGAAACGCCGGATCTCTCTTGATCCTTCACCAATCTTCACGGGGGTTTGTTTCAAACATTCCTCTGCTAAAAATGACCACTCCTTTGCAGCCAATCGAAGCGAGATGCCTTCTTATGATTAGAATTGATGAATCTTAAAAACAAGGGGTTTTCGGGTTGCGGAAGAAAACCCTTCGAAAAACCCCTTTATTAGAAGCTTCGATTTTTTTTTTAAATCACCAAAAAATTCCATTAATTAGGGTGACCATGGATCTAGGTTCATCCTTCTCTGACACTCAGTCGCCCTACTGATGTCAGCCGTATAGACGTGATGTCAGTAGGGGTCTGACGTTGTCGGCTCTCATGTTTTGTTAGTTCTCTTCCTGGCCTTGCTCTGATACCTACTTGGTTTACTTACAAAGTAATATGGAAGAAGAAGAAGAGGAAAAAAGAGAGAAGAGAAGAGAAAATGAGAGAAAAAGAGAGAAGGGTTAACGAGTGAATCGTATGAGTAGGAAATACTCATACATTGGTATTTATACCAACACCTTTATTAATATACCATAGTATGGGTATACAATACAATTATGACATAGATACCCTCATGATATACAACATTGTGCACAACACTAATTGCAGCTTTGTTATCATAGTAGTGGAGACTCATGGGTCCTTAAATAGGGAAACCAATCTAACATAAGAGAAGTCGCAACTAGAGAAGGAGTCAGCCCAATCAACATCGATCTAGGCTTCAACACGTAGCCTATCCTGTTTGGTATACAATTATCCAGCACCCGGATTCCACTTCAAACAGCGTAACACACAATAGGCAGCATCAAGTGAATGAGCCTACCAACAAGAAGTGAGACCTGCCTGTATCAATGAGCCATTCATCAGTATCGGGAGAGAATAGATGACTGGTATCAATGGCAGTTTCATAGGTTCTACAACCCATCACATCAGTTTCCCTTAGGAGATCTAATGTGTACTTTTGCTGTGAAATAAAGAGTCTCTTCTTATATCTTGCCACCTTGATGCCCAAAAAGTATCATAACTGCCTAAGTCTTTCATTTCAAACTTCTGAATTGATTCTTTCAATGATTCATTTCATAATAATTACCTGTCATAACAATGTCATCCACATAGACGATTAGTGTAGTTACCTTGTTAGCACTGTGCTTCACAAACAAGGTGAAGTCTACTTAACTCTAGTGATATCCAATCTTGATTATTGTTTCAATCCATTTTGAGCCTTTCTCAAGAGACAGATTTTACCTTTAGAGGAGGAAAGATGGAAACCACAGGGAAGCTTAGTATAGACTTCTTCCAATTCATCATGCAAGAATGCATTTTAACATCAAATTGTGATAGGGGCCAACCTTGATTTGCAGCAAGAGATAGAAGGATTCGATGGAATTCATTTTTTCCACTAGAGAAAATGTTTCCTAATAGTCTATGCCATAGGTTTGAGTATAACTTTTGGAAACTAGACATGCTTTGTACCAGTCAACTACCCCATTTGGTTTCAACTTCATGGTTAACACCCATTTACAACCAATTATAACTTTGCCACGTGGTAGATCAACCATATCCTAGGTACCATTCTTTTCTTGTCCAAAGCCTACATCTCCTGCATTGCTACCTTCCATTGAGTTTGGGACTAAGCTGTTGTATATGGTAGAGAATACTTGTACACATACTAAGGGTATGTTGGTCTTGGAGAGTCTGGGTTTGTGAACCATTGTATTTGGTGTACTAATGAAGATAATATAAATAAAGAGATTACTGTATGTTAACTCATACGTGTACATTCTCTCCAAATGACAGTGCACTCTTAAAACCTTTCTTCTCCTCTCTTTTCCCATTATTTTCTTTTTTATTTCTCTCTTCCTTAAGTCGACACAGGTTCCAAGTTGGTATCAGATCATTGAAAAGTGATTAGAAGACTGGTTGCATCTTATTGCTGATGTCAGCAGCCGTACAAACACCTCTATGAAGGGAAGTTCTCTCATGATTTTGAGAGACGACGAATTTACATGATTTTAGTACTAATCTTAGCTGCAATCGGAATCCATAGCCAAGGTGTTTCTATTTTTCAAATCTTTTTTCTGAAAAAGGTCACGATTTGGAGTTCTTTGATCTGCACTCAATCCGACAGTTTTTTGGAATAGAGTTTGGTCTGATTTGTCTCTCCAAGGTTGTAGAATACTAGCAAACCAAGTTTTACGAAGAAAGGATGCGGTTTGAGATTAGTGAAGAGATTAGTGCTCCCAGGTTGTTGTCAGCCTCGGTTTTTCCCTATCTTGATTTTTTTTTTTAAATGAGTTGTGCAAAAATCTTGCATATTGGTGTTCGGTTGACCCTTGTTGTCATTTTTTATTACATTTGAAGGCATCATGGTGCCTCCGGCTGGTTCACTGATCCCTATACAGATTCGGATTCTAGCCTTCTCACTTTAGTTGTTATTGAGGACCTCCTTCATTGCTAATCTCACTTAGTTACACTTGGTGATTGTGGTTGCTGTTGGAAATGGCTGAAGAACATCAGAAATCAAATCCTGTTGTAGGTGAGACTAGTACAATGGATGTCAAAAGTTTTCAGGTTGCTGGGGAGTTGACTATACAAGAAGTCACCATTGTCAAATTTGATAGCAACAATTATTTGACGTAGTCTAAGTCTGTTCTCATTTACATTGAAGGTAAAGACAGAAGATTATTTGATTGGGGAGGTTGAGAAATTGGATAAGAAAGACCCTAAATGTAGGAGATGGAAAACTGAGAATGATATGGTTAAGGGCTGGTTGCTAGGTTCTATGAAACCGGAAATTAGTAATCATTATCTATTCTTGGAAACAAAATATCAGATTTGGGATGCCTTTGCCAAAACTTACTCTGAAATTGGCCACACAACAAAAGTGTATGAATTACACCAATGAATCTCTCAATTCAAACAAAGTGGGCAACCATTTACTATCTATTATGCCTCCTTGCGGTATCGTCCAACATGTGTGAAGGACATGATTGAATACAAGAAACTTGTGAAAAATATATAGATATTTGAGTTTTTAGCAGGTCTCAACTCTAAGGTCGAGCAAGTTAGGGATCTTATTCTTGCCAAAGATCTCCTACCCTTACTGAATGAAGTGTATGCAAATGTTCATAGAGGGGAAATGCGCCAAAGAGTGCTGAATTTACCTTCTACGTTTGAAAAGTCTGCACTTATTTCCACATCCATCAAAGGAGGCAGAAGTGGAAATTCATGGCGTGGTCGTAGTGGAAGGTCAATGCCTTCATCTGAGGATAGAGACAAACTCAAATGTGAGCACTGTGGTTGGTATAGACATATCAAGGAACAGTGTTGGGAACTTCATGGATGCCCTCATGATTTACCCATTTGAGGTTTTCAGCGTGGAGGATCAGGTAGTGGTTGGAAAGGTGGCCGGTTTGGTGGTACCCATATGAATGTCAACTCAGCTTCTTCTACCAATACAGAGATGGTACCCACTTCATCAAATTATATGCCCTCAGGTGCTATAGAGGGTAGTCTCTCGAGAGATGAGATTGAGGCATTCTGCTGATTCGTTTCTCAGCTTGACCATTATTCCACTGAGCATACTTCATCATTTGGCTATTTAGGTACATTTGCATCAGCCTTGTTTGCATCTACTTAAAGTCCTCCGTGCTCTTGGATTATAGATTCAAGAGCCTCTTCCGTATGACTGTTATGTCCTCTCCACTTCTTATCAGATTTCTTCAAGCAGAGATAAGGTTCGTATAGCAGACATCTCTCTTTCATCTGTTGCTGGACAAGGGGACATTCCTACCACTTCTAATTTATAGTTATCGCATGTCCTGCATGTTCCTAACTTCACTTTAAATCTTCTGTCCACTAGTCATCTTACCAAAAGCCTTAAATGTTGTGTTCTTTTCTTTTCATCTCATTGTGTGTTTCAGGACATGCTGACGAGGAAGACAATTATTTTGGTACGAGAAGGATGGTCTCTATCTCTTGGACTCGCAATTACCAATAGTTTTGTCTGCAATAAAGATGGATGTTACTTTCAGATCAGATGAGTTGCTCACTTGGCATCGTCACTTGGGTCATTTATTATTTTCTATCTTAAGAAAAATGTTCCCTCAGTTGCCCATTTCTAATTTCAATTTTTTAATTGAACCTTGCCAATTGGCAAAACATTGTAGGTCTGTTTATCCAATTAGTAATAAAAATAAAAGTTCACTTTTGTTTCAACTTGTGCATTATGATGTATGGGGTCCGTCTCCTACTACCTCTCTTTGGTTCTAGATTTTTTGTGACATTTGATGATGATTGTTCTTGCACTACCTAGGTATACTTGTTAAAACATAAGAGTGATTTGTTTGCAACATGTCTTTTCATTCTATGGTTTCTACCCAATTCGACACAAAAATTCAAATTCTCAAATTTGATAATGGTGGGGAATACATTTCTAATGACTTCTCTTCATTTCTCGGTGAGTTTGGAATTGTTCACCAGACCATGTGTCCAGAAATTCCTGAACAAAATGGGGTAGCTGAAAGAAAAAATCGCCATCTATTGGAAATTGCACGAGCTATCATGTTCACCATGAATGTACCTAAGACATTTTGGTTTGAAGCTATTCTTACTGCAGTTTACCTTATGAATATGATGCATACACGTGTCCTTTCTCATAAATCTCCTTTGGAGATTCTTGTACCTGGCTCACCCTTATTTCCTTTACCTCCAAAAACCTTTGGTTGTGTGTTATGTCCATGTATCCAAACTTGATCATACCAAATTAGATCCAAAAGCATTCAAATGTGTTTTTCTAGGTTATGATGTACATAAAAAAGGGTGCAAATGTTTTGATCTGTCCACTTGTCACCTTATGTCTTGTGATGCCACCTTTTTTTAATCTGTTCTGTTCTTTGCTTCATAAGGGACTCTCCAGGGGGAGCAAGTATCTAATGAAGAGTTGCGCCTGTCTTCACTCCCCCTTCCTATTCCCATCCCTTCATATTACTTTGATGGAAAAGGGGGTGTTGGGAACAAGAGGGAGCAAGAGCTACAAGTGTACACAAGGAAGAAACATGGGATAAAAGGAGGAGGTATATAAGATTTAACTTCTCATAACCCTTTCCAATAGTCGACTTCAAATCCTATTCTTGATTCAAATACTGATCATATATCTTCACTTTCTCCTTCTCAGTACCGTGATGACCTTAACTAGCCTATAACCCATAGGAAATGTGTACGGTCCTACACACAACATCCCTTGTCAAACTTTGTATCTTACAATTCATTATCTCCAACGTTTGGCCTTGTCTGTTATTGTTGTTCCTCGCAATGTATCTAATGCATTAAAACAACCCAAATGGAAGACTGTAATAGTTGAGGAAATGAAGGTGTTAGAAAAGAATAATACGTGGGAGTTAGTTGATCTTCCCAGAGGAAAGAAGTTGGTTGTAAATGGGTGTCCACCATCAAGTACAAGTTAGATGGATCTATAGAGAGGTACAAAACAAGATTGATTGCAAAAGGGCACACTCAGACATTTGGGATTAATTGTTAGGAGACTTTTGCTATAGTAGCAAAAATGAACTCAATCAGGGTTCTCATCTCACTTGCTGCAAACCAAAGCTGGCCTCTTCTACAATTTGATGTGAAGAATGTATTTTTGCATAGAGACTTGGAGGAAGAGGTGCATATGGCTACTTCTGGATTTCGCATGCCACTGGCTGAAGAGAAGATTTGCAAGCTTAAGAAGGCTTTGTATGGATTGAAACAGTCACCCCGTGCATGGTTTGAAAGATTTCAGGTTGCCATGATCCGGTCTGGCTATAAACCATAGGCTGATCACACCTTATTCATAAAGAGACAAGGACCTGAGATGATGGCCTTGATTGTGTATGTGGACGATATTGTGGTGACTGAGAATGATGAAGATGTGGTCAAACGCCTTAAAAGCAGCCTTGCCAAAGAGTTTGAGATCAAGGATCTTGGTTTCTTGAGGTACTTTCTTGGGATTGAAGTTGCCACATCAAACAGAGACATCTTTCTCTCAACGGAAATATGTGTTAAATCTCTTGAGAGAGTCTGGTATGGAAGAATGTAAACTGTGTGCTACTCTTATTGAGGCCATTCACCATTTACAGGCTGAAAGAAAATGACAGTGACAGATTATTTGATGTAGGAAGGTTCCTAAGGCTAGTGGGGCATCTTATTTACTTGTCCCTAACTTGCCCTGACATCACATATGCAGTTAGTGTCATAAGTCAATTTATGCATGCACCTACTCAAGACCATATGGAGGCAACATGTAGAATTCTCAGATATTTAAAGGGTTGTCCAGGCAAAATGATCCTATATCAGAAGAATGATCATCATTAGATCGAAGTATATACCGATGCCGATTGGGTTGACTCCTTGATAGACCAAAGATCCACCTCTAGATACTGCTCATTTGTCGGAGGAAATTTAGTAACCTGAAGGAGTAAGAAACAATCTGTTGTGGCGAGATCTAGTGCAAAAGCTGAATTAAGATCTATGGCTCATGGTATTTGTGAATCATTATGGTTAAAGATGTTACTCTCTAAAGTGGATTGACCCATCACAGGACCTGTCAAAATCTATTGTGATAATAAGGTTACAATCGGTATTGCACATGATCCTGTGCAACATGACCGTACCAAACATGTGGAGGTTGATAGACATTTCATTAAGGACCATCTCAAGAGGGGAAATATATGCACACCTTTTGTTTCAACTCACAATCAGCTAGTTGACCTGTTTACCAAGGGACTTAGTACATCACAATTTCTATGTTTGATAAGTAATCTGGGAATGCGAGATATCTATTCTCCAGCTTGAGGGGGAGTGTTAGAGTATCTGAGGGTATTTTAGTCATGGAGAGTTAGGGTTTGTATACCATTGTATTTGGTATACTAATGAAGATAATATAAATAAAGAGATTCCTATATGCGTTAACCTAATTCATATGCGTACATTCTTCCCAAACGATAGTGCACTCTTACAACCGTTCTTCTCTTCTCTTCTCCCTTTATCTTCCTCTTTATTTCTCTCTTCCTTAGGTCAACACAGGTTCCAAGTTAAGTCTCTGCTACATTGCGAGGGATTGAAAAGAGAAGACAAATCAATTATAAAAGTACGATAAGAAGAAAGCAAGGAGGTGTAAAAGACATAATTAGTGATAGGATGTTTAGCATATGATTATGTCCACTTTCCGAACACCAATTAGAAGATCAGTATCATCAATAGGAAGAGAAGACTGAGAAAGAGAATTACGTTTTTTAGGAGGGGGTCTAAAGAGACGTCTTGGTTGGGTGCATGAGGATCTTAACGATTGTTGTTCTCTCTTTTCTAGTATAAACTTGAAGCTCTACTATGATTCTCACTCTAAAACCTTATTTGTGTGCCTGAGAGAAAGATAAAAAGAAGAAGAAATGGGAAAAAAAATTGAGATTGGATCAACCGTATGAGTCTATTGTCTCATACATGGTTTGTATTTATATTAAGAGAATGTTGGGTGTAAAGTACAAATGGTATACCAAAAGTATACACAGATATATATACATAAAGTCCCCAGAGACAGTACTTCAACATTTCCCCTCAAGTTGGAGCATGGATGTCAAACATGCCTAACTTGCTAATGATATTATGGAGCTATATTTTGGTAACACCTTTAGTTAGCACATTTGCTAACTGTTGGTCCGTAGTAACAAAAGGGGTGCAAATTAGTCTGCATAGTATCTTCTCTTTGATGAAATGTCGGTTCACTTCTATGTGCTTGGTCCGGTCATGCTGCATAGGATTGTGAGAGATACTAATGGCTGTGAAATACCTAGTAGGTTGATCCTAGAGGGGATGGATATGATTTAAAAATACTTTACCCCTTTTTTCTTTAGTGTTGGGATTGATTTTAATTAATCTTATTAAAATTAGCCTAAGTGTGTGTGTGCTACAAAGTGTCTATTCAAGTATTTTATCAAATAGGTGAGGTGTAAAAGTAGTAATAAGCATAAAAGTAAAGAGATAAGCAATCATAATCAATCCACAACAAGAGATTTATAATGGTTCAGCATGATGACTTATGTCATTTCTTTTAAAGCTCACCTCTAAGTTTAGGTATATTTCATTTATATTGGCTAATACAATCTAGGTAAAAAACATACAAAAACAATCTCTTCATCAATTTCATGGCAAGACCCAAATACACTGAATATCACATTAAGTACATGCTTTGATCCAATACCCCAAAATACATGGACTCAACAACATACACAAAGACACATCTAGCTTGAAGCTTCATGTCTTGTATCTTGAGTCATAAGCCCTGTAGCCACAAGCATAAAACACGACACCTTCTTCATACCAATTAAACAATAAATATAATAAAGTGAAAGTGAAAATATAGTATGTGAGCATGAGATGTAAATGTAAGACAAATATAGTATGTGTTGTTTAAGTGAAGGATTTTAGAATTTAAATTCTCCCCCTATATGTGTGCTACTCCCCCCTAGATGTGAAAACTCCCCCTAAAGTTTACATTCTCACTCAACTACCTTCACAAACTATAGTGGATTTACACTTTTATCTCATGATCACGAGGGTAATTTTGTCAAGTACAAATTTTTATTCCACCCATGCGAATTTTTTGAAATTTGAACCCCGTTTTTTTGAAAATCTAAGACTCTAAAGAGTTATCCGTTTTCAAAGATTCTAATCTAATGGTTTGGAGTGCTCCTCATCCTTATAAAAAGGAATGTTTATCTTTAGGATAAATACTTCAAGCAAGCTAGAGAGTGTTAAAACCCTTTCCTAATTGAGAACTTCCTCTCTTGAGAAAACCTTTTCTCTCACACTATTTTGAGCTATACTTGCTAGCATCTTTTTCAAAGATCACTCTCTTACTCCTTTCTTTATTGAGGAGAACTACTACTAGGCTCTTCTTAAGAGGAAACCCCTACTTGGCTAAGCTCAAGGAGCACTAGAGTCAAGGCTTGAAGGTTGTGGGTGAACTAAGACATATAAGCTCAAAAAAGAGCACTCTCACTTTGGTAAAGTAGCAACATCAACCATTTAGTGGTAATATTTGCTTTTGCATTCATACTCATTATTATCTTACTTTGCTTCTGTCGGAGACACCGGAAGCTTGACCACACTCGTTGGAGACACTGAGTATATTGAATAGCTTGCCAAGGGCAAGTAGTGTAAGTTTTGTATGTTTTTGACATAAATTGTATTAGCCAATCTAAATGAAATATACCTAAGCCCTCAGAGGTGAGCTTTAGAAGAGTGGACATAGGCCATCGCGTCAAACCACTATAAATCTCTTGTTATGGATTGATTGTGTGATTGCTTGTCTCTTTACTTTTATGTTTATTTCTACTTCTGCACATCACCTATTTGATAAAATACTTGAGTAGACACTTTGGAACACACACACATGAGCTCATTTTAAGAAGATTAAAATTTAATTAAAATCAATCCCAACACTAAAGAAAAAGGGGTAAACTATTTTTAAATCCTATTCACCCTCCTCTAGGATCAACCTACTTGGTATTTCAAGCTGACTTGTTATCACAATATAGGCTCATCGGAGACTTTACTTCAAGGCCAATATCTCATGAAGCAGTAGCTTTAACTAAAAAACTTCACAAATCCCATGTGCCATTGATCTATATTCTGCTTCAGCACTCAATCTGGTAACCATTGATTGCTTCTTGCTTCTCCATGTTGCAAGATTCCCACTTACAAATGAACAATAACCAGACGTTGAGCATCTATCTATGACTGATCCTACCCAATCCGTGTTTGTATACACCCGAACTCTTACATGGCCATTGTTTGAAAATAATAGCCTCCTTCTTGGAGCAGATTTTAGACACCTTAAAATGCGAAAAGTAGCTTCTAGATGTGTTGTTCTTGGTGCATGCATGAACTGATTAATAACTCTAACTGCAAAAGCTATATCTGACCTTGTGAGTGCAAGATAGATAAGCTTTCCAACAAGTCATTGATATCTTCCAGCATCTATCAATGACATTTCATCCTGATTATTCAACCGATGGTTAACTTCAATGGGGGTTTCTACTAGTCATGCCCTGAATAAACCTATCTTAGTAAGTCCAGAGCATACTTTCTCTAAGATATAAAGATACCTCTCTTGGAATGAGCAACCTTAAGACCTAAAAAATAACGAAGTGTGCCCAAATCCTTTACTTCAAACTCACTACTCAAATGAGCATTTAGTTTGTGTACTTCCTCTGAGTCATCTCCCGTGACGATTATGTCATCCACATACACAATGACTGTTGTAGTTCCTTTCAAGGAATGTTTAACAAATAGAGTATAAACCGCCTGTGATTGCCTATAACCAATTTTGGTTAAACTACCATTGAATCTTTCAAACCATGCCCTTGGTGATTGCTTGAGTCCATACAATGTCTTTCTTAGTTTGCACACCTTACCCTCACTTCCTGGAATCTTGAAGCCTGGAAGGAGCATCATATACACTTTTTTATGTAAATCACCATGAAGAAATGCATTCTTCACGTTTTGCTGCCAAAGTAGCCATTCTTTGTTGGCTGCAATATATAATAACACTCGGATGTAGTTCATCTTGGCTACAGGAGCAAAGGTTTCTTGGTAATCAATACCATATGTTTGAGTGAATCCCCTTGCTACCATTCTTGCATTATATCTGTTAATGGATCCATCTACCTTATATTTAATAGTATAACCCGCTTGCTTTTCCATTGGAAGGTCCACAAGTTTCCATGTCCCATTTTTCTCCAACATTGTCAGCTTCTCACACATCGCATTTCGCCACTAACTCTAAGAGATTGCCTCTTTCAGATTGGAAGAGACCTATACAGAAGATACAGATCCAACAAAAATACGATTTACAAGATTTAAGGTCTTATAAGATATAAAGTTAGAGACAGGATGATTAGTACAAGATCTCTTTCTTTTGCTGAGTGCAATCAGAAGAACATCACCCTTTGCAGAATGAGTATCATTATCAGAAGGAATTGAAGGAATACGAGCTAGAAAATTTCCTAGATTTAGAGAGGCAACCAGGGGTAGATCGCTTGTTGTGTCCTTCCTCCTTATATAACCAAGTAGATCTTTCCCATTGTCTGAAGTTGGGATGTCAAAGGAGAATAGAGAAACTGGAGTAGGAAGTGGGAGCATTGAAGGAAAACACTGAGACCTCTCTTCATGGCTCAAACTCTCCCTCTGAAAAGAGGTCGTGGAATTTGAGAAAAACTAAACAAACTTAAAAAAAAAGGTAACATTCTCGAGACAAACCTTTTACCAGTTCCCGTGTCGTAGCACTTATAGCCCTTTTGTACATACTGATAGTAAAAAAAATATACATTTTTCTGCACATGGGTCCAATTTTGACCGATCCCCTTTATGTATATGAACGTAACAAATACATCCAAACACTTTGGGGCCACAAAGTAGTTAGGATTGTTAGGACACAATACATTAATCGGTGTTTTAAGATGAAGTACCATAGAAGGCATACGATTTATCAAATAGATAGCTATAAAAAGAGCTTCAAACCAAAAGGTTTTAGGGACGTTCATACCAAGAGCAATCATGTCACTTCCAATAGGTGACAGTTTTTCCATTTAGCAACACCATTCTATTGAGGAGTGTGAAATCTAATGTATGATACCACACTCTATCAAGTACTTCTGCAATTAAGATAAAATTTACTCTGCCCCGTTATCAGATTTGAGGACTTTAATGGATGTACCAAATTGTTCTGATGCCATGTTGTAAGTAAATTAACCAACTCTCCCAAAACCTTGAGGTGTTAGGAGATACACAAATTAATATACTTCAACACCCCGCCTCGGGAGGAACATTATTCTCTTATGGGAACACACTTGGAAAGTTAGGCACAGGTCCACACAATGCATACACATGCACACAACACTATATTCGGGAAAATACTTCCATCAGGATTTGAACTCACGACCAAACCTGCTCTGATACCAACTTGTAATTTTCGTTCTGAAATCTTATTTGTGTGCTTGAGAGAGATTAGAAGAAGAAGAAGAAACAAGAGAGGAATTGAGATTGCATCAACCGTATGAGTCTATTGTTTCATACATGGTTTGCATTTATATTAAAAGAGTGTTGGGTATACAGTACTTATAGTAAACTTAGGGTATATGGGTATATAGTACCCTTATTATATATAAGTCCTCGGATATAGTACCTCAACAGCTCTTTCACCCCCTTCTGATTTAGCCCACGTTGGAAGGTGGGGACTATTAGAGGAAGCTAGATGTGTCTTTTGATTAGGTTTCCTTTATTAAGTTCTATTAGCTTTTATTTAGTGTTTTATTTTGTTTAGGTTTCTAGATTTATGATTAGGAGAAATATATATTCAGTTGCCCAAAGTTTAGGAAAGTACCTAATTTAGATAAGGTAGGGATGTAGGTTATTTAAAAGGGGATAGTCCTTGTAATGGAGTTATCTAACGTTTTTCTTGGAGAATGAATTAAAAAAGAATCCACACGTTATGGACTCTTTTCTCTATGACGTTCTTCCCTTGTTCATCAATTTCAGGGTAGTTGGATTCTTAGTTTGCACTAGTTGGTATCAAAGTTAGGGTTCTATGGCTTACCCAAGATGAAAAGAACTGAAACAATTGAAAAAGCAAATTAAAGTCATTGCTAAGTGCATAACGCTACTCAAAGCCCCAAATTCAGAAGAGTATGAGGTTTTCAAAAAGCCATATCATACACGTATGTTGTATGAGGAGCCATCTGAAATGGATTTTGGTTCCATATTTTGGAAATTGGAGGATTGAAGTAGACCCCATTCACCTATCTATTTTTGATAAGCCTGTGTATGATGATAGTTATATTTTTTATGAATCAATATATGATTGTTGCAGTACAATAGAGAAGATGCCAAATTTGATGTAGGATATCCCAAGAGGCTCAAATAATTATTAGAGTAAAGTGCAGAAACAAAATAGCTCAAGAATTAATTTAAACACTTTAAGTAGCCACGAAATAAGAACAAACAACAAATAGAATGCTAGAAAAGAGATTATAAGATATTAGAAAAAAAGAGGAAAAAGAAAGAGGAAAAGAACCCAAAAGGGTATTTCTATAATCTTGAAAAAATCCAAAATTATCAAAATGCCCCTATGATGCATCATAATTATATGAAACCTTCCAAATCAGGAGTTGTGATTGAAAGGGTCTATAGTTATAATTTCATTGGATTTGGACAAGTTTTGGTTTGTCAAATCATGAAATTTCAGAAAACTTCAAAGATACTTTAAGGGAGGTTCATGGAATCTGTAGAGAATCTTGAAAATTAATAAGTGGGGATAAAGAGAATCACATGGGAAAACGAGGGTTTAATGCAAAACAACAGAGAAGATGTTCAAACTTGAAGTATAATATTCCCAAAATTAATGTGGAGGCAAATAGAATTCAAGAATTAAATTTAAAACACCTAATTAGCCACAAAATAGAGGAAATCAAGAAATAGAATAGAAGTTAGAATGAAATCGAACAAAAAATAAGAAGAAAAGAGAGAGAAAGAAGCCCAAGGGAAATTTTGGAATTTTTGAAACCCATGAATTTTTATCACCTATTAGGGGTAGATAGGTGATGAAAATGAAGGAGAGTCGATTGAGATGGTTTGGGCATGTGCAACGAAGACTAATGACTGCACCAGTGAGGCGGAGTGAGACAATACAAGTT
>JAOXJP010295823.1:0-18543 GCA_025762735.1 Platanus orientalis | reverse complement strand
GTAAAGAGGGACATGGCAGCTTGTAATTTAACAACAGATAAGGCTCTAAACAGAGCGGACTGGCGGAGCAAGATTCGTGTAGCCGACCCCAAATAGTTAGGATAAGGCTGTTTGTTGTTGGTGTTGTTGTATTTGTTGCAACTGTCCACCGTTTCCATCAAAAAGATGAGAATTATATTATTTTTGTTCTATAGTCAATTCTTCTCCATAGCGTAATATCTTCTTTTAGAGCAATATAGTGATTTATAGTGTGAATTCTATCTAAACTTACTCATTCCTTTCTCTTAATATTTTTTTTTCTTACAGACTCATGTGGCGTACTTTGGTGGACATTCACATGGCCAAGAACCCTCTTCTATTGATCTCCAGAGAGTATCGAACTCTTATCATTAGTTTGTGTGCTCTTTCTTGGCAAGGTGATGAATGTTGATGAAATTAAAAACTCACTCTCACTATCTTCATTCAGTTATGTTCTTTTTATTTCTTTTGGTTCTGAATTTGTTTATGTAAAGAAAATGAGCAAAAGATGGGGGAATCACAATAAATGATGAGACATGGGTTGTTTTCCATAGCATGGGCAAATATACAACTGAGCTAGGTGGGGGTCTCACGATAAACTGCACCATGCTCGCCATACGGACTTGAATTGCATCCACTACATCAGCATTTTGCAGCAAATTGTATACGTCAAGTGGGACTAGAAATCACATTTTAAGTGGGAGTTGCAAGGGCCACTATATTTACCAAAACAAATGTTATGTGATTAAAAATTGTCTACAACTATCTATAAATGTGCCATAGGTTGGAACGTGGTGTGGTTGGATTTAAAAACATTAAAAAAAATCAATTGAAAAAAATACGTATAATAAAAGAGGCATCATATCTTCTGACACCCAATTACATTCATTTTGCAGTTAAGGTATCTTCTATTGAAACATAGTTTAGTGAGGGGATTCATCACTAATGGATTTGCACTATAAATCCATAAGTCCTTATATTTGTGTTTCTAACTTATGGTAATCAAACTATAGATTTCTCTTCTATTAAATCGAATTTGAGTCATTAACTTCTCTGTAAAAAGGTTAAATTGAAATTTTAACATGACATCAAATAGAATTCATGCTTTTAAATCTCATAAAATTACTTTCAACAAAAATGAAATTTTTAATTTATAATTCTATTTATAACGCCTCCTTTAATCTCTCCTCCCTCTGAAACACCTCTCACTAATTATTTCACACCTTCTAAGAAAAAAATTTTGATTCAATACCATTTATAACGGGTTATTTGATCTCTCCTCCCTCCTAAATGCCTCACTCAAAATTTCAAAATGTCTCTTACTAATTTTGCTATTTTTTAAAATAAAAAATAAAGATATACTAGAAAAAAGATTTATACTTATTCTCTCTTAAAAAAATATTAATTAAATACCATTTACAAAGCCTCCTTTAATCTCTCATCCTTCCAAAACGCCTCTTACTCTCTCATCCACGTGAACACCCTAAATTTTTTTCTTCTCTTTTAAAATCTCCACGTCATTCTTTCCATCTTCTATCTTCAAATACACCATTCTTTTTTCTTAAAAAACTCTTCCTATTTTTCTCTCTTAAAACCTCTATATCATACTCTTCATCTTATATCCTTAAAAACTCTCTCTGTTTCCTTCTTAAATACATCACTTTTTCCGTATTTCTCTCAGCCATGTGGACCCTATAGAATTCTCACTCTAATCTCTACAATCGTTTTCCTCTAAATGTCTCTCACCTCTTTTATTCTAACTAATAAATTTCCTTTTTAATTTTTGAATAGTAAACAACTACCCTGTAATTTTTATTTTTTTTTCAAAATATCATTTGACATTTCATTTTACAACTTCACTCACCCGTGCTCGCATGGGTTCACTTGCTGGTATATATATATATATCAAAGGAATCCTACATAGACACCTATTTTGCTTTCCTACACATGCATTTCTCTCCCTTCTAGCTACATACACTTTTTTATTCATTCCCCTAAATTCTCACCCCTCCCTCATCATCTCATAATCCCTAAAATATCTTCCATCCCCAAAATAACTTTTTATTTAAATTAAATTTAAATCCAATTGGCGTTTCACAATGATTAAAACAATTTGTTTCTTTAGTTCACAAGAATTCAACACACGATGCCTTGGTCCCCTAAATCTCTCTCATAGCCCCTTTTTCTTCAATATTTTTCAATTTTATTAGTCCATTGAATCTATCTCACGTACCCTTTCCTATGCCTGTTCATTTCTCTCACGCCTTACTTCTATAATGATGCAGACATAATCAAGAGGTTGTTGTATGTGTCAATCCATAAGAGAATCAAGTTCAAGATGGGGCCAAGGGATGGGATAATCATGTAATAAGGCTTTTTATGCTATAGGTTAAATTGGGTTTTTAGGATTAGGGTATTTTTGTAATAAGACATTGTTGGCAAGGATATTTTAGTGATTTTATTGAATCAAAAAGTCAAACCGGGGTCCTCTTAGAGTACTAGTCGAAATCCTCTAGAAGGGCTTGATTATTGGCAATTTTAGTGTTTAGAAAGTCAATGTTTTAGTAATTTTGAGTTTAGGAAAGTCTTAGGTAACAAGTAAGTTAGTAGTTCAGAGTTTCTAATTTGGTTTCTTGTTATTTTCTTGAGTTTGTGAGCTTATATATAGGGCTACATGTTTTTATATTGGAAGACAATGAATTTATGATTTAAAGTTTGGTTTCATTGGGTTTTATCCATTCTTCCTCCATTCCCCTAGTGTAGCCATGAGGCTCCCACTATGGTCCTATCCCTAGCTTGATGTATGATGGATTTAAGAACCACAACTTGAAAGAAGAAAGAAACCAAAATTTAAATTCTGGGTAACAATGAGAAATGACCAAAATACCCCTAAACATGCGTTAGAAAATTCTATGCTTAAATAGGGTGAATCTTATGTTTAAGATGCACCATTGTTCCAAATTTCATCGAATTTGGAGTTAATTTGGTTTGTGAAATTATATAGAAAAGGTTGTTGTTTTGGATTTAGTTAAAGAAACAAAAAAAAAAATTTAAGATGAAGTAAAAAAAAAAAAAAAAAAGAGAAGAAAAAGAGTTGACTTATTTAGGGAGAGCAATAGAGGATAAAGAGAAAGAAGATAAAAAAGAAGGGAAAGAAACTTACCTCAACTCATGGAAGAGGAGAGGAGGAGAGAAGATAAGAGAGGGAGTCCACGACTCAACTTTTTGAAGGGGATAAATGGCTTATGAGTCATGGTCCCTTGGAAATCCTCCAAGACACAAATCCACTTTTTTTCTATTCAATTAATCAACTGATTTATTCATATATGGGTACCTATTTAAATAGGCTTACAATGAAATAAAATAAAAACAAAATCTTTACAATTTAGGACATTAATTCTTAAACTTTCTATCAAAATAATAATAATAATAAGAGAAGCTTACTAAATTAAAATACTTAACTAAAGGGACTTTACTTGCTTAACAAGCAAAATATTTTGGGTCCTATAAGGATCTCCAAAATCTTGGAAATCTTGTAGGTATTGCACAATTCACATGTGAACCCCAATGATCTTGAAAATCAACAAGATTTTCTCCATAAATATGCTCACACAATTTGGCATTTGTAGGCCCCATTTTAGGTTGTTTTAACAACTCAATAAAAGTGTCTGAAAGCCCAAATAAAGTGGTCTATTTTCTACACTAAATATTTTTTTATTTTACATCAAGACCCCTAAAACTATGGAAATTATAAAGACTCCTAGCCCTAAGAAGGTCTTATTATAAATTAACAAAAATTTTAATCTACTTGGTCCAAATCATGTGGACTAACCATGATCATCCTATTTTACTTTCTTGACAGTTGATGTAGAGGAGAGCAATATGACGAACTCAATATCTTGATGTTCTTGAAGATCATCTTGAAGAACTTCAACTTGTTGGGACTAGATAGATGATTCGTGTTGAGGCCACAAGATTGGAACTTGTTGAGGTAGCAACATCGGATGCTTAATGAAGGAGGAAAACAGATGATTAACTTGTCGCTCACTTCCTTCTCTGGGTTACACCTTGTCTTCATGAGTATCTTCATGCAGCATTTTCATTTCAGGTAATGTTTCATGGTCCTTAAAATCTTCCATAAGAGTGGGTTCCTTCAGTTTTTATTGGTCCTTCGGAATGGATTGTTGTGGTAGATTTTAAGACCATACCATTGCCCATAACTTATAAGTTTCAAAAGGCATGCCTCCATATTGTAAGTTGCATGCTTTTCCTTGATCCATGATCTCCCTAAGATCACTTCATAACAGTCCGATGAAATTTGGCATGCCACACAATTTGCAAATCTTCCCATAGAGAACTGAATGCAATACCCATCATTATAGAATCCACAAATGCATGATTTCACTCATCTTGTTCAATTTCTTCCACCACACTTGGAGAGATCAAGTTCTTTTCATTTCGATCAGTAATTAGAACCAGTAAGAGCTTCCCGAATGGAAGGGAAAACTTGGTTCTTACCTCCATCATTCCCAGGACACAATTATATAGAACTAATTGAAAAACCGAAAGTTTTGATACCAATTCTGATGTAAGATCGATTTAGGAACAATCACAACTTGAAAGAAGAAAGAAATCAAAATTCAAATTCTAGAAAATTTTGGGCATCGGTGTTAAATGACCAAGCTATCGCTGGACATGCGTAAAAAAAGCTGTGCTTAGACAGGGTGAATCTTGGGTCTAAGATGCACCACTGTTCCAAATTTTGTCGAATTTGGAGTTTATTTAGTTTGTGAAATTATATAGAAAAGGTTGTTGTTTTGGGTTTAGTTAAAGAAACCAGAAAATTTTTTAAGACGAAGAAAAATGAAAGAAAAGTGAAGAAGAAAGAGAGTAAGACTTGTTCAAGGAGAGCAATGGAGGATAAAGAGGAAGAAGTAGAAAATGAAAAAAAAGAAGATAGAAAAGGGGAAAGAAACTTACCTCCACTCGTGGGAGAAAAGATAAGAGAGGGAGTCCACAACTCAACTTCTTGAGGGGAATAGATGGCCCATGGCCCCTTGGAAATCCTCCAAGATACAAAACAATTTTTTCTATCCAACTGATCAACTGATTTATTCATATGTGAGTGTCTCTTTAAATAGGCTTGCAATGAAATAAAATAAAAACAAAATCCTTACAATCTATGACATTAATTCCTAAACTTTCCATCAAAGAAAAAAAATGAAAGAATCCTACTAAATTAAAATATTTAACCAAAGGGACTTTAGTCAAACAAGATATTTAGGGCCCCATAAGGTATTGCACAGCTCACATGTGGACCCCAATGATCTTGAAAATCAATAAGATTTTCTCCCTAAAGATGCTCAAACATTTGGCATTTGTAGGACCAATTCTAGGTTGTTTTAACAACCCAATAAAAGTGTCTAAAAGCCCAAATAGTGTGGCCAAATTCCTACACTAAATATTATTTTTTTACACCAAAACCCCTTAAACTATGGAAATTATAAAAAGTCTTCGCCAAAATAATGTTTTATTACAAATTAACAAAAATCATAATCTATTTAATACAAATTGTGTGGACTACCCATTGTCATCAAATTTTACTTTCTTGGAAGCATATGCTCCTACATTATAACTTTTTCTTCTTCTATCTTCCTTCTTCTGTCTCATGTCTCTTCTCTTCATTCCTGTTGTCCTTCTATCTCCTTCTATAAAATCATTCTCTTATTTCTCTATAAATATCTCTATTTCTTTGCTACAAAGATTCCTTAATCAAATAATCAAGTTGTTAAAATTCAGACGGAGTACTACAAATGAGTTTTCTAACCCTTCTAAGAGGCTAAATCACAGGCAGCCACTTTCAAGTAAATCCTATCCAATTCTCCAAGTTCCTTTCATCATTAAACCCCTTATTAGTATCCTATTAAAACCTCACTTACTTTCACATTTTCTACACCATAGTCTTTAAAACCATAATTTTCTTAGTATAAGCTTCAAAATCTCCCCCCCCCCCTTAAGACCTCTTTTCTCTTATTTTCTTTTAGGGTTTTTATCCCCTAGGTGTCCCCTTTCAAACCCCCTAATCTCCTCTTAATTCCCTTTCTTCTCTGACATCTTATAATCAAAGATTCCCTTTACTAGTTTTAGGGTTCTTCATTCAAGTACATGTTGCACTGAAGTTTATATAATTTGACAAATCAAATCTTATCGGAATTGCGTGAAATTTGAAACATAGGACCCTTATGCATGTCAAAACATACCTTGAAATAGAATTTTCTGATGCAAAACCACGGTATTTTAGTAATTTCAGTTTTCTGCCCAGAAATTCCAAAATTATCCTAGGTTTATTTCCCCTTTTTTCTTCCCCCTTTCCTATCTAAACTCTTCGGATTCTCTCTCTCCTTCAATTCTTATATTGTTTCTAAAAGTTTTGGTTACTTAAGTGTTCTTAAAATTCAAATCTTGGATTGTTTTGAGTGTGTTCTTGATTCTGCCACTTTACTTGATTTTATTTGAGATTCTTGGCAACATCCTACATCAAATTTGGTATTAGAGCTTTGTGCTGCATCAATTTTGGTATCAAAGCTTATATGATACATCGTATAACTTCCTAATTTATTTCACCCAATCTCTATCCCTTCTTATTTTATTAGCCCCTTAAATCCCTCTCACATCCCCTTTCCTATTTTAACTATCTTCTCTCTACGTCTCTACACATGCCTATTTAATCATTTATCTTTCACGCCCTCCCTCTATAATTTCCTATTTTATCTCTAATCCTTTATATCTCTTTTTGTCTCTACACATGCCCAATTATTTCTCTCCCCTAAAATTAATCTCTTTTTATTTTCTCATATATTTTTTGTCTTTTTTTTTAATTTAATCTAACCAATCCTTCTAATCTAAGTTACTATCAAATTCATCTAAATCCAATCATAATATCAATTTATATCTATATAAGCTTTCTTTGGTTTTTTTGGTAATATATAATTTTCTCTATAACCCTAAAATTTATTTTCTTAAATTTTAATGTTTAAATGTTTTTTCCTCTCTTCTAAATTTAATCACTTTATATCCTTATTTATCTTTGTTTTATTATAATTTAATATAAACATAATATCAGTTTATATTTATAATATTATCAAAAAAATTTCCTCTCATAAATGTAATCTCTCTTTATATCCTTAAATATTTTTGTCTTATTATAATTTACTATAATTACAGATTTCTATCTATGATATTATCAAAATCAATTTCCTATTAGTTTATTACTTGAGTTAAATGAATTAATATTTTCACATTTTTCTCTTAATTTTTCTGTTCTTTTAAATTTTAATTATTGTTCTTTATGTACAACAACAACACCAACAAACAGCCTTATCCTAACTAGCTTTCCCTTACTGCACAGGGTACTAATTTCGCTGCTTCACAAAAAGAAATGAGACGCCTCTAAAGTCTAAAATGCTACTTGAAGTTAATAAGAAGCTGAACATTGCATTAGGACTTAGCTACAACATATGTTATGAACACAACTACCAAATCAATAAACTACAAAATTAGAAGTAAGCAGAACTCTGGCTCTTTCAATGACAATCTTTAACATTAAAACCTACTTCTGAAACTTGATCAATTCCACAACAATTTATACACACGCACACAGAGGACAGATTTGATAATCAAATAAGAGAGTTGGCATACTCTTTATTAACTGCATCCATATTTGGTAAAGGGAAAAGAGGCTCAGTATCCCAGTCTCGTGTAAAAAGTGTACCATCAGCAGATGCCTTGGTAATCATCTGAAATGGAGAAAAAAAAACGAAATAAATTGCAATACAATATCACACCTATAAATCTTAAAGAAAATTAAGAGTCTAATGATACTAAATTAATGAAGTCTAGTAAAGAATGCAACAACCTGAATTTTTGTAATTTGAACCAATAATAAATCTAAATCAATGTTGAAGAGATGGACTAATTGATGTGGACATAATTAAGAGGCTTCTTTACATATCTCCCCACAAGTGGGCAAGATTCAAGACATTCCTAGTTATGTGGACTATTTTAGGGGTTGTAGCAGCTGGGTATCTCAATGTAATAAGACTTTTATGCCATGGTAGTTTTATTTATTTCTTTTAAATGGGTATCTTTGTAAATAAGACTGAAACCAAGGGGTAAATTAAGGAATTTAAAGGGCCGATTGACATCTGGGATTTCTTGTCTTTATTTGGGTCAAAAGGTCACCAAGTAAGGCTTACACCTTGCTAATCAACAACTTCTCAAAGGGAGCTTTTTGGGTAGTTTTAGTTTTAGCAAGTATCCTAGTAATTTTAGGACTTTCTATTTAGTGTTATTTCTAAATTTTAGGTGTTTGTGAGGCTATATAGAGGGCCATATGCCAGATTCTCTTCCCCTTAGCATTAAAAGTGGTAGTCCTCCAGCTAGACAAAAGGCTATTCACGAGCAGAGGAGACACCCAACACATATCAAAGTCTTGCAACATAGCATTCCATATATCAACAGTGAAAGGACAGAGAATCAGGATATGATCTATTGAGGCCCCATCTCCAGAGTAATGCAGCAGTTATACATTATTTGGAGAAGAGCTACCCTCTTTGGAAGCCCAAGCCTAAATTTTGCCAAGGAAAGAAGAAAGGGAGCAGGTGTCCATGGTAGGAAATGTTTTAGGGTACTTTTTCTTTTAATTTTTGCCTTGCAAAAAGGCTTTTACAGCCATATATTAGTGGGTTAGTGAGTAGTAATGTTTAGAGGGTTATTTTAGTAACTTATTTTTCGAAAGATTAGGTAAAATTTAATTTAAAAAACCAAAAGAGAGCTTTGCATGAGAAATACAAGGCCTCCCGGGGCCTCCAAAACTAAAAAACTATAGCATCCAAATCGAAAACCCAATCACAAAATTTAAAATTTCCGAACACAGGGATTGTACAACTCTAGGAGAAGAGAATGGGAACAAACTTATCAGCGATTTTCTCCACTGCTAACACTTGGTCTTCGAAAATCCTCCTGTTTCTTTCCCCCCACAAAGACCAGTACACGGCGAAGGGCAACCACTTCTAAATCAGCTTCCCTCACTGTGAACAACCATCTCCTTTATGTTGACTCCATTCCCTTATAAGAGCCTACATTGAAAGGGGCTGCACCCACTATATGCTGAATAGATTTTTTTTTTATTGCACAAATAGGGGGGAAAACAGTGCTGGTCATATGAGACCTTAGGGGAGGGTATTTTTGGAACTTTAGAGTATTTTTATTAAAAAGGGATTTAAACCCTACTGCTGTAACGATGGGGGCAGTTTTTGAATAATACGAATTGGAGTTTTTGAACACCCATGCATGGGCTGCTTATCTTCTACCTCTTCACACTTTCCAAGATAGGAAATCCCTTCTTCATCTATTGCTTCAATCTTCTTCTTTTCTTTCTCTTACATATTCATTCTTCTCTCATCTTTCATTATCACCTTCTTCTCCCAAATACCACATCCTACAGAATTCTCTACAAATCCAACTTAACTCATCCCATTACCACCCCCTAACCACTACATACTTGCCCAAACCCTTTCAAGGGGGGGGAACAATCCACATGGGAGTATCCTTACTCTCATAAAACTCTTCCTTAAAAAAAGGGGGGTTGTTTACATAGTAGCAGGCAGCACACATATTGGAGCAGAACTTTGGTGAATTTTTTTAATTTCTTGGAGCAAGCTTTGAGACTGATTTCAACACTTTCCACCAAGATTTTGGCCCTACTTGAAGAGGAAAAAATAGTATTTCAAAAGCTCTATTGAAATTGAAGTTGTGTTTGATTTTTCGACGTTTTTGTAATTTTCAGGCATGACCTAGTTAAGTAATTTTTGGAAAAAATAGCTAGACTACTCCAAATCTTACGAAATTTTTATGAGAATACCCTGAAGGTTTACGTGGAATAATCCTAGAAGTTCGGAATTTTCTGATGCATGCCAAGGGTATTTTGATAATTTTCCAACTTTCTGGAAAAATTATAGTTTTTTGCCCCTGGATGAAAATTTTCAGATTTAAATTCTTAGGTCATTATTTGTTATTTGAAAGTGGTTTCAATTGTTCTGCATTTCGCTCCACATCATTTGGTATCAAAGCTTAGGGAACCAACTTGCTTTGATCTAGTTGGGATCCTAAGAAATTTGCATGGCCATTCCAAGGGAAAAAACCATTACCTCTCTTAATATCGTGGTTAATGAGCAAGCACTTTAGCTTGCAGGATTGAAAAGAGAGCTCCACAATTGGAGCACGACGGTTGATGACAAGTATGATACCATAAGGGTTCAGCTGGAGGCCGTTCTCAAAACCATGAATCAAACCCAAGGTTCTGAAAAGGGAAAAGAAATTATTCAAGAAACTCTTCAATTAGAGACCAACAAGAACACCTCATCTTGTGTAACAGGTGAAGATGGTGACAGTCAGGTGCAGTTTGAGACAATCCATCACCGTTTGGAGCATAGTCCTAGACGGGATAGGTCTACGAGAGACTTTGCATAGGACCATGATTGCTCTTTACAGGCGTGGTTTACGTCCTCAGATTGCGGCGAATCTGTGTTATACTCGCCTCACTACTCTCATTGATGTCATTCATATGACCTACACTACAAAGGATCACTTACGGGAACCCAACAAAGACAAACTTTCCCTGATAGTTCTTCCCACATGCAGTCTCAGGCTCCAGGAGCAGCATTGAGTTGTACAGTTCCTACATCTCAGTCTAATGGGGCACCATGAGTTTCAGGCCGGACCAATAGACCCGTTTCACCTTACAAAGCTCGCAGACCAGGAGGTTCTCCTCAGAGGAACAATGTAGGTTGTTTCCAGTGTGGTAGCACTAGCCACAGGCAGGCACAGTGTCCTCAGGGAGTTATCGTGATCACAAACAAATAGCATGCATCTGAAGATGATGAGGATGTTGAGAGGTGTATATTCCGACCGAGGAAATATTTTTAGAAGCAGATCTTAAATGGCAACATCAGGAACAGCAAGAGAGTCTAGTGTGTGTATTGCGCCCAGTCTTGACCACCAGGGAGGTCAAGGATACTGAGGTTTGACAGTGTAGCAGTCTTTTCCAGACTAGAGTTAGGTACAGCAACCAATTGTGCTCTCTTGTGATTGATGGGGGTAATTGCACTAATGTTATGTCTGAAGAGGCTTGCAAGAAGCTTGGTCTGAAAGTGGAGCCCCATCCCTTACCCTATAAAGTAGCATGGGTCAACAACACGAACTTGTTAGTTCAAGAGAGATGCATTGTTACTCATTCTTTAGGAGGATTTACTGATTAGGTGATGTGTAATGTACTACCTCTAAAAGTGTGTCACATATTACTTAGGCATCCATGGATCTTTGATAAAAAGGTGTAAAATTGTGATTTCAAGAATATATACTCCTTCCAGCAAGGCAGAAAAAAAATCACCATGATTCATTGCAAAGATGCACGGTGGGTGAAACTCAAGAAGACTGCAGGTTCTTTTCTTCTCCATCAGATTCTAAAAAGCAACAGCATTTTAGGACCTCCACCCCAACTCAATGGGGTTGAGTATTCTAAGAGATGGGGAGTTAATGCAGCAGCAGCTCTACATTATTTAGAGGAGCTACTCTCTTTAAAAGCCCAAGCCTAAATTTTGCCAAGGAAAGAAGAAAGGGAACAGGTGTCCATAGGAGGAAATGCTTTAGAATACTTTTTCTTTTAATTTTTATCTTGCAATAAACCTTTTACAGCCATACATTAGTGGGTTAGTGAGTAGTAATGTTTAGAGGGTTATTTTAGTAACTTGTGTATTTTTTTGGGGGGAAACAGTGTTGGTTGTGTGAGACCTTAGGGGAGGGTATTTTTGGAACTTTAGAGTATTTTTTATTAAAAAGGGATTTAAACCCTACTACTATAACGATGGGGGCAGTTTTTGAATAATACGAATTTGAGTTTTTGAACACCCACGCATGGGCTGCTTGTCTTCAACCTCTTCACGATTTCTAAGGAAGGAAATCCCTTCTCCTTCATTTATTGCTTCAATCTTCTTTTCTTTGTCTTACATACTCCTTCTTATCTCTCATCTTCCATTATCACCTTCTTCTCCCAAATACCATATCCTCCAGAATTCTCTACAAATCCAATTTAACCTTCATTGACTCATCCCATTACCACTCCTAAACCACTACATACTTGCTCAAACCCTTTCAAAGGGGTGTCTACAACCCTTGGACGATCCACATAGGAGCATCCTTACTCTCATAAAACTCTTCCTTAAAAAAAAGAGGGTTGTTTACATAGCAGCAAGCGGCACACATATTGAAACAGAACTTGGAATTGAAGTTGTATTTGATTTTCTGACGTTTCTGTAATTTTTGGGTATGACTTAGTTGAGCAATTTTTGGAATAAATAGCTAGACTACTCTAAATCTTATGAAATTTTTATGAGAATACCTTGAAGGTATGTGTAAAATAATCCCAGAAGCCCGGAATTTTCTGATGTATTCCATGGGTATTTTGGTAATTTTTCCAACTTTCTAACAAAATTACAGTTTTGCCCCTAAACGAAAATTTTCAGATTTAAATCCCTAGGTTATTATTTTTTATTCGAAAGTGGTTTCAATTGTTACACATCACACAGAAAAGCAAACAAATATTTGAAGATACATCCCCTTCTGCATTAGCACATTTGATGAGGAATGCAATATGGAACAATTGAAACAGCTTCCAAATAATAAATAATAATTCCAAAAATAAAATTCTGGAAATTTCGACCCAAGGGCAAATCTGCAATTTTTCCAAAAAAATGCAAAATTACCAAAATACCCCTGATGCACATCAGAAAATTCTCAGATTTTAGGGGTGTTCCATGCAGACCTTCAAGGTACTCTCCTCAAAATTACATGAATTTAGGAGGTCTCTAGCTATTTAAACTAGAAAAACCCTACTTAGACACTACCCGAAAATTACAGAAACGTCGAAAAATCAAACATAACTTCAATTTCAATAGAACTGTTAAAATATTGTTCTTAACTCTTCACATGGTATCAAATACCTCTCAAAATATGCCAAGAACTTGCCCAAATCAAACCTCCAAAGTATTCAAAAAAATCCCAAAAGGGTGTTGTCTCAAGGTGTGCCGCTAGACCCCTATATGTAGCTTCTCCTATTTAATACATGGAGGCTTAAGGGCAGCAAAAACTCATCCAGGTGGATCGTCCAAGGGTTAGTACCACCTCTATAAAAGGGTCTGATCAAAATATAAAGGGTTGGGTTTTGGTTATTGCAGAGATTCAATAAAGGTATTGTCAAAACTGTTGAAAAGGGAATGGAAGAAGGGAAGAAATAATAACGGAAGAAAAGAAAAGAAATAGTAGATGATGGGAGGAGGGAAGAAGAAAGAAATAAGATTGAAAAGATGAGGGAGATTAAAGAAGAGGATGAAGGAGATTGAAGAAGAGAGAGTTTCTCTTACCTAGAGAAAACCATGAGGAAGAAAGTGATAGCCCACTCATGGGTTTGAAAAAAAACAATTCTTATTACTCCAAAATCTGCCCCAGTTGTTACATCAAGTAGGGTTATAAACCCTTATAAAATTTTAGAACCAAAGTCCCAAAAATACCCCCTACTGATTCACACGACCAGTAATAGAAAATATCCGAATTTTAAACTTAAAACATAACATAAAATGCCTAATTTCCCCCTAAACACTCCTACTTAGTAAACTCCTACTCTATGGTTGTTTTAATCCTTATTACATGCTGAATTTAAACAAAAAAACAAGACCCTAAGACACCTAACTACCATGGACACCTGCTCCCTTTCTTTTTTCCTTGATAGAGCTTCGACTTAGGCTTCCAAATAGAGTAGGTCTCCTCCGAGCTGCTACATCAACATCCATTGTAGATATCTTCCTCAAGGAGATTGTCCAAATGAAGAACTGAATTTTTAAAGGAATCATATGGTTCCAAATCTTCTTCCAATGGATCCTCAAATCCCAAGAAGATTCAATGAGATCATAACACGATTCAATGAGATCAAGGATTTGGGGCTTCTTAGATACTTCCTTGATATTGAAGTTACTAGATCTAAGGATGGTATCTTTCTATTTAGGCGAAATATGTGTTAGATCTCTTCCAAGACTCTGGGATGCTAGGGTATAAACCTTGTGACACTCCCATTAAGTTTAACCATCATCTACACATTAATGAGGACCACTGACTTGTTGATATTGGGCGTTATCAGAGACTCGTGGGGAAGCTTATCTATTTGACCTTGACTATACCAAATATCTCTTATGTAGTTGGAGTGATCAATCAATTTATGCATGCTCCCACGGCCAAGCATCTTGAGGCAGCATACCACATCATCCATTACTTAAACAAGAGTCCAGGTCAAGGACTCTTGCATGGTAGAAGACATGATCTTCAAGTAGAGGCCTTCACTTATGTAGATTGTACAAGACCTATAACTGATAGAAGGTCCACTTCAGGTTGTTGTACCTTTGTAAGAGGTAACCTCATCTCTTGGCATAGCAATAAGCAACCAGTTGTAGCACGGTCAAGTATAGAGGCAAAGTTTCAAGTCATTGCACATGGGATTTATGAGATGATGAGGATATGTAGCTTTCTTAGAGAGTTGGGATTCAACTCTCAAGGCCCTATGCAACTATATTGTGATAGTAAAGCTACAATTAACATTGCCCATGATCCCATTCAACAGGATAGAACTAAACAAATCGAGGAAAGTTTCAAACCAAGCAAATATGTATTCCCATTGTGAAGACTGAAGATCAATTGGCTGATGTGTTCAAGGATTGTTGGCAAGCTTAGTCTGTGCAATAGTTGCATACCAACTTAAGGGGGAGCGTTGATGTATATGGGGAGTTGAGATCATCTCAAGTAGATGCTTGAGAAGTTCCTCTCAAGCCGATGGGAGAGAGTGCCATGTTGCTTCCCTCTCATCCTTTTGCTGACCATAGGTTAACCTTAACCCCAGCTTCTTAAAAAAAAGTAAGAAAAAGAAGAAGAAAAATTTTTCTTCTTCTTCTTGCTTCTCCCACATGAACGCTAGCGAAAAGGGAAAAACCTGTAATCCTCCAATCTCTTCCACAAATTCTTAGTCGCTTCCATGTCTTCTTACTTAATGGAATCCCAAAAATCAACCACCTTCTACAGATCCCCATCCACCCTTAATGTCACCAGCATATGTCGATGGATAACTCTGCTTCAACCCAAAAAAAAAAGAAAAAAAGGCCCATTCATCAAACAAAAAAAAGAAATAAGAAGCCTGAAAAATAGATATAAGGAACAAGAAAAAGAAATCCACCCAATGGGTAAACCACATTAGCAGATTATCTAAAGTGGTACCAATATGAATACCCATCTCTGAACCTAGGCAAAAGATACAATTATTCCTTGTATATTAGTCTAGCAGCGATTAGATAGACCAGTCCTGACATGTAAGACTTACAGAACTTCAAATACAAGGATCTGTTCCACAAAACTTTCAATATCATTTTGTTTGTGACAGTTTTGACAAGGGAATCAGTATCGCCTTCGAGCTCAAAAGGCTCGGATGGGTATCCAAGTCTCCAAAGATCTCTACATCTATATTTAGAGCATACTCATTGTTCTTGTCATTGAAGGTCGTCGGTTTCTCCAAGAGCTTCAAGAACGTTGATTCAAAATATTGTCAAAAATTCATCTGAAATTAGGAGTCGTCGGAAGGAGGATTTTGCCATATTTCCAAAATTGTTGCTTACCGGATTCAATGACAATTCTAGACCCATTGAATGTCCAAAGAGGCATTAGCGTTAGCTGCGTTAACCCCAACGATTAAAGATAAACGACATCCATCAACACAACTAAATAGCGCTCATTCAATCCAGGATGCCTGGTTAGTAAAAAAATGGAGAGAGAGAGAGAGAGAGAGAGAGAGAGAGAGAGAGAGAGAGAAAGAGAGAGAGAGAAGGAGATGCTATGGAGTATAGTGGGTGTGAGATGGAGCCACTGAGAATCGATGAAGGTGAGATGTCTTCTCGCAGTGACCAGATAAATACTTAATCGGATCCTATCTTCTTCCGGCATTTCACCCTCCCCCATAATTTGACAATGAAGATTATTGATAAAAGTGTGTTTGAATTGGGTGGTCTCCCAAGTGGTTGTGGGCCTTCTCCTTCCTCCAAGGGTGACGCCTCTCCCATAGGCTCCGCTATATCTCCTCATGGGTTGTAGCACCTTAGTGCACGTGTAAGTATCCACCTCACCCTACCTACTGCTCTGTTGTCTCTCATTCTTTTCTCCTTCTTACCTTAATCTCCATTGATGTGCTAAACTTATCATCGTCAACATCAAAAGGTAAAGCTCAGAAAATTTTGTAGAAATCAGACCATATGATTGGTGGATTCTAAATCCTACATTGGCTAAATCGTGGACAGTAACTCAAGGTAATCTTTTGATTTCTTCTTCTCTTTCTCTAAAGTTTTGATCCCTTTAGGCACCTTACAAAATCCCTCTCTTTCCCCATTAATTCCTCTCTTCTTTCCATCCCAATACTAAAAGATTCCCTAGTTTTCTATTGAACCTCCGTTAAAGAAATTTTGGGTTTTCTGAAATTTCATATTTTTACATAACAAATTTTATTTAAATTGCCTGAAATTTGAACTGTAGCACCCTTGTGCAAGTCATAAAATATCTTGAAAATTTCATAATTTTCTGAAACATGATCAGGGATATTTTGGTAATTTTGTGGGTTCTGCCCAAAAATTCCAAAATTACCCTTTGGGCTTCCTTTTCTCTCTTTTCTTATTCTTTTCTATTCTATTTCATCCTAACCTCTTTTCTTTAATCCTATTTCAGATTTCTCCAAGTTTAGTGGCTATTTGAGTATTCTAAGTTCCTTTCTTGATTTAATTTGCTTCCGCACTTTAACTCTAACAATTGTTTGAGATCCTTGGAATATCCTACATCAAATTTTAGTATCTTCCCTACTGTGCTGCATCAAGGAGCTTAAGGCTGATTTACATCATGTTCCAAGAGATAAAAATTCTCTTGTGGATAAATTAGCAAAATGGAGGGTAGACCAGCCGAATTTTTTATAGGGGACCAAGTTCCGGACTGCTAGTTCCTTTGTTTTCTTTGTTTGGGCTGTGTCTAGCTGAGTCCTAGTCCCTTTATATATTTTGTATATTCATTCATTTCTTTCTAATAAATTGATCATTACTCATCAAAAAAAAATTAAAATAAAAAGATTAAGAGGCTAAGGTGGGATGATGTGTGAGAAGCAATGTGACCTAAGAAGTTAGTCATCTCACCAGTTGCTCCAAAGTTGTGCAAAGGATATTACACAATCATAGATAGGTGATGGGCTCAGCAGCTCCACCACAGCATATGCAACAGTTATCTTTTTATTTATAGTTCATGCGCTTAAGTATTACTTGGGATTTCTTGCCACCTCTCATATATCTCAAGTTTTTTTTTTTTTTTTTTTGACACAGAGATCAAATATATTTTTATTAAAAAAGGCAAGCCAAAAGTGAAAATATAGTTCATGTGCAAAATTGTTTTTGCAATTCATTCTTGAGCCTAATATCTAAATCCTTTGTACCAAATACTCTTAGGAACCTTAAAGAGGAAGTCATTGTTGAGATCTCTGAAGAATGTTATAGAGAAACTGTACAAGATCTTTCAAGGGTTTCTTTGACCCGTAAAGAGGTAAAAAGTTTAATATATTACAAAGTCCCAAAACCTCATATCCATGTTTAATGGCGCCATACATAGGACACTGTTTAAGTGCCAAAACTCTTTTAAAGATTGCATGAGACATTTGTTATCTCATCTCTAAATAATCTGTTTTGCACTACTCAAAATTATAAGGTGAAAAGACATACCTGTTCCAATTTATAATAGTAAGAAATAGCATAAGTAAAATTGCACTGAGAGGGGAGGTAATACAGAATGCAACTGAATAAGACATTGTAAACAGATACCACCACATCAACATATGTTACCAATATTTTAGACTGACTGTACCTCCTTCATTATATTTTGACAAGTTGCCTTTTGTGAATCATCCTTGCAACGGGACAAGGCCCTTTCCACATAAGCACGTAGCGAAGTAGGGAACATCTCAGGCTGCATTCAACAAAAAAAGCAATAAAGTTCAAGTTCCAAAAAACAGAGCAATAAATAACATTTCTCTCCAAAAAGAAAAAAAAAAAAGAAGGAATGAAATCGTCTCAACTTAGAATTTTCATCAGTGGATGGATATTGAAATGCAACCTGGAAAATACAACACTATCAAGTTTGCACTGTTATAAAATAAGTGGAAAACAAGGATTTTTTAAGTGAATTCTTCATAAAATAAAAATGAATAATGTCAAATGACACATTGATTTCCACAATGTGCAGAAAACCCCTCCTTTGCCCTTTTTTTAGAATTTAACAGCAGATATGGCCCTAAACAGAGCGGAATGGCAGAACAGGATTCGTGCAGCCGACCCCAAATAGTTGGGATAAGGC
>JAOXJP010295813.1:0-18543 GCA_025762735.1 Platanus orientalis | reverse complement strand
TCACATCTTTAAAAAGACTGGTGGCGACTCCAAACCATCGTGGGTTAAGCCCATGATGAGTGGATCACTTTTCTAAGGGGTCCACCTGTCGTGCAAAAACCGAGGCCCACACCTATTTCTCTAATGGTGCATATAGGAAGCAGCTTTGGTTTTTTAGATTTTTTGTTGTTTGTTAGTAACTAGAAGATGATCTCAGGTTCTTAGTTGCAACATGTGATGCAATTACCAGTGTCATTTCTACAATGGGTACTTATTCCTGAAAGATACTAGTGTGATTTCTACAATGGGTTACCGGTGTGATTTCAAAACGATGCCTACGCAAACTATTGTAATCAAACATAAGATGAGTGAGTTTAGGGATGACTTTAGTAAAAATATTCCTGTTCTACGTATCACAAAGAGATGACATGGTTTCTCTTCCTTCATAAGATTCAAATGGTGTTTAGCACTATGGTTCTATGAAGTATTGGATATGGTTGTTCGGGAATCTGATCCCACAGCCATTATCCAATCAAAGGACAATGGGAGTCAAGTCCTCATCATCGAGGGGAGAACTAATGATTTGGGAACTTTCTTGAAGATCTCGGTGGTACTCAGAAATGGTGAACGATCCGTGTTCTTTTCGGCTGGGAAGGAGACTTCGGGATGGGTTAATGTTGATTATGTCCTTCGTCGTTTGTTATGCGACCCCATCCTGACTCCAATGAACTCTTCAATTCCTTGTATGTTGTCTTTCCCATTACTAGGTGAGAGGGTATTGTCTAGTGTGGCTCCTGGGTTCCCAAAAAAGTTGTTGGAGGGTATGGAGGTTACTCTTCACAATTTGGAATGGACAATCAATACTGGAAGTGCCAATTTTGCCTGTGACAAAGAGGTGTGGACTAGGTTTTGATTTGTGTCTATCATTAGTCGGTGGTCGAGTCGAACGAAATTGCAATGGGGACGGAGTTGCTGATGTGCATTTGGGCGCTATTAACGTGGATTTCAGTTGACGTAGATCAGGCTATGTTCATCTGCAATTTGGTGGAGGTGGGTAATTGGTGGTGCAAGTGGGGCGGAGACTTTGCATCTTCATACGAGTTTGTATTTTCCCAGTGAGGACTAGAGTGTTTTGGTCTTCATGCCAAATCTCTTAATAAGCATAGGTGGATCAAGCTCAAGGTCTTATTGCTCAATTTGTGGACGGTGGAGCTCTTCCAGGTGGTGAGAAAAACATGTGGAGGTCTAAGGTCAATAGATCATCATACTTTCCAGCAGCGTTAATGATCAACGGTGATATCTCAGATGCAAAAGTGTCACACACTCTCTCTCTCTCTCAAGGTGGAGATGTTTCTCCTAGTCTTTTCCAAAAGGGGGGGCTAGTGGGTGGCCTGGGAAAATTCCGTCCGGTAGAGTGTTTGCCACTGAAGAGTGCCAATGGGTTAGTTCCTATGACGGGGGCTTGTTTAAATTTTGAATTTTTTCCAACATAGTCTGTCCAATCGGAGGAGGTGGCATATGGGGTCGCTACTACCGTTGATCATGCTCCTTCTAACTTGCCTTGCGTGGGACACAATTTGATTTCCGGGGTGGGGGAGGTCACCATTGAAGAATGGCATGTGCCGTCTTCTCGTCAGGATGTTACTTCTTCTGGAAGATATCTCGAGGTGGGGTTTGTGAGGGTTTTATGGCCCAACCAAGACATCCTCTTATCTCATTGAGGGATTGTAGGTGGTCTACCTGAAAATGGTCTAACCATGGTCCAAGAGAGGTTAACGGTATTTCTAATCAATTCAGTTTGTTAGGGGATGACAATGGGTTAGGCAAGACTTTGGATCCAAGCTCTATCCATGCTTAACCGAATGGGGATCTTCCTTCAAACCTAGGGCCCAACCCATTTCGTTCAATTAGGCATTCCTACCATTGGATGTATGGGGATAGGGGTCCCATGGCCAAACCTGCTTTTATTGGTAAAGTGGATGAGGCCCAAGCCTAGAACTGTAATAGGAGTTTGGTGTCATCTTCCCTAAAGCTCCAAGAATGCTCGTGATTCTCTCCCCCTATAGATCAAGGGTCTTATGCTGCTCCTTTTTGTATGCAGAGCTGGCCAAATGTGATGTGGTCTGAACTTCAAGCCGTCAGTTTCATGGTGCCAAAGGCCGTTTAAGTTGGGGATTTTGGATCAGGATATTTCCGTAGGTGAGGTTAGGATGGTTGTTGGCATGGGTTCTCATGCTTCGACTGAGTTAACTGGTTCGATGGCGAGAGTGGATTCTGACACTCCTTTTTTTGGCCTTCAAGGGTGGGGAACTCATTTGAGTCTATTATTTTGTCTATTATTGAAAGTGTGGTCTCGCGCCCTGGGGGTTCGTATGCAAGGGGGGTGGTCGGGGGGCAGTGGTGTGCAAACTTGATTAATTTATCTCTTATGTATTCTCTGTCCAATACTTCTGAGTGGGATTAGTCGTTTGATCCTATGGCAATAGGTGCCGACTTTTTGGACGATGATGATTCTTCTGTGGGGGTCTCGGTGGAGTTGGATAGGGGGGGATCAAGCAAAGATCCAAGCTTGAAGGCTTTTGGTGGTTCTCGCACTTCAGAATCTGTGGCTCCACAATATCCAATGGTTCTGCTAGGTCACCAGTTAAGGGTCGTCAATCTGATGGTGGGGATTCTTCTCTATTAAGGCCTCACCATCCTGATGATGCAGCTCGGATTGTAGATGATGGTGAACCAAGGACTTTGGTTCCTGGGAAAGACTCGGCCAATCTTTGTCAGCCTAATCTTTTGCATGATGTAAACTTCCATGGATTTCTCCTCATCAAGGTACACCATATCTGGTTTCCAAGTTCCATTCTTCTCATTTATTATCTGCTCTTGATTTATGAAGAAAAAGGGGCAAATATTTATGGGTTGAGAATTTTGTCCAGGATCCAGGTAGGGTTCCTTAGGATCCATTTGATGATTATGGGGTTGTGAGGAAGCTCTTAAGGTCTTTGGAAAATCAGAAGATGGGTGAGTGTGAATGTTTTGGATGCCAACCTTTGGCCGTGATTGAGAGGGGGGTGGATGGTATTAAGTGTGGGGCTCTTGATTTAGTGATTGTTGCCAACAAGTGTGAGTCTACTCCGCTCTACTCCTATGGGGATGAGCATTGTCTCTTACTCAAAGGTCTTAAAGATTGTAACGAGGTCTTATTGGAATGGGCGGCGAACAAACTTCGGGGAGTCTGGTCCTTTTCTGGGGTTATCGTATGATGAATGTGAAAAGGAAACAATGGATTTATTTAGGTTGATAAAACTGAAAAGTAGAAAGGTGTGAGACTAAGTCCATTAGGAAAAATTGACTAAAAAATGAGCTAAAGAAATTGGAAAGTGGTGTTAACTAAGACCAGAAAGTGATTGGTGTAGATGTGGTGGGAGTGAGGAAGGGAAAGGGTGTCATTCAAGTGTAATCAATGGATTTAAAAATTCTTTCCTAAAACGTTTGTGGTATTGGGAATGTTGACAAAAGAATGGCTATCAATCAGTGTATCCGTAGTGTTAAGCCTAATATCTTATGTTTGCAGAAGATTAAGTCTTGGGTGATGTCTGAGTTGTTTGTTGAGGAAGTGTGGGGGTGTAAGACCTCTGTCTTAGTGGCACTCCTTCCTTGGGGGATTCAGGGGCTATTCTCTTAATTTAGGATGATGGAAAGATTGAGGTTTTGAGGCATGAAATCTAGGCCTTTCGGGGTTGGGGTTTATCAAGTGTAAATTAAGATCATTCAACGAGGAGTGGCGTTTGTAGGGGTCTATGGTCCTCCGAGAAGGGAAATGGATGATTGCCTCGTAGAATTTGATGACATAAAGGGTAGTTAGAAATTGTCGTGGTGTATTGGCAGGGATTTTAACTTTTTGAGATTTCCTTCAAAAAAAAAAGGGTGATGGGCGGAGAGATGTCTCTATGGATATGTTTGGGGAGTTTATTGGAAAGTGGAATCTAATTGATATTCCTCTAAAAGGGACTACTTTCACTTGGTCCAACTTTCAAGACCAGGCTTCTTTGAGTAGGATTTTCCAATTCTTATATTGTGTTGAGTGGGATCATTCATTTCATAATCGGTCTCAAGTGGCATTGCCTAAAAATATTTTGGATCATAATCCCATCGTGTTGGAGTTTAATAAAACATCCGAGGGCCCGCTCCCTTTCAAGTTCAAGGGGATGTGGTTTCTTGAGCCTGACTTTCTTGAGGTGGTAGAAAGAGAGTGGAATCGTGTGGTTTATTCTGAAAACCCGAGTAGGATTTTTCCTTAGAATTGAAAGTTTAAAGTGTCTTCCGAGAATGTGGAAGAAGAATTCAGGGGGCTTGCTCAAGGCTTCCATAGAGATGTGTTGTAAGAGGATTAAAGAGTTGGACTTAGGGAAAGAAGTGAGCTCTTTGCCAAAAGAGGAAAGAGTTGAGTGTGATTCTCAGATAAAGGAATTTCTTTTGTTAACCATCAAAGATGAGATGTTTTAAGGCCAACATTATAGGATTCAGTAAGTAAAGGAAGGGGATTAGAATACCAAATTCTTCTGTAAATTGACCTCCTCCCGTAAGAGTATCAATAGTATTCTGGATTTAACAATTAATGGTGTTTGGTCCTAAAATCAAGGGGAAATTCGTTCGAAGGTGGAAGAGTTTAATGTTAAGTTATACAATGAAGATATTTCTGTTAGATCGTATTTCGACTAATGAGAAAAGTACGATGGAAATGACATTTTCTGAGGAGGAGGTCTAAAAGGTGTTGTCGAAGATGAAAGGGGATAAGACGCCTGACTTAGACGGTTTCACTATCTCATTTTTCCATAAATGGTGGGACATTATAAAAGGGGATTTGATGAAAGTGTTTAAGGAGTTTTATTACTCAGAAGAGTTTTATGATAATCAAAATAACGCTTTTATCACGTTGATTCCAAAGTTGCATAATGCCAAGGAATTGAAAGACTACTTCTCCATCAGTCTGTTGAGTAGTGTTTATAAGATTATACCTAAGACTCTCACTTCAAAATTGAAATTAATTATGATTGGCATCATTGCTCAACCTAAAAGTGCGTTTATTCAAGGTAGGCAAATTCTTGACAATGTTCTTATTGCCAATGACTGTCTTGAGGATAAGAGGGCTTTGGGTAGAAATAGCCTAATTTGTAAGTTCGATTTAAAGAAGGCTTATGATCATTTTAATTGGAATTTCTTGGACTATGTCTTAAATAGGATGGGGTTTAAGGTTAAGTGGAGAAGATAGATTTTTTATTGTATTAGATTGGTCAAATTTTTTATTCTGGAGAATTATCCCAATGGGGTTCTTTCGAAGTTCGAGGGGCCTTAGAGCAAGGTGGCCCATTATCCCCCTCCTATTTTTTATGGTGTCCGAAGTTATGAGTAAAATGATCTGGAAGGCGAAAGGAGATTTTGTTCCAAGTTTTTTAATGGGGACGGGGGACGGGGGACGGGGAGTTAAGGTCTCTCATTTGCAGCTTATCGATGATACCATGATATTTTGTGATGCAGATGTGAGACAGGCTTTCTAGGGTGTCTTCTTTATTGTTTTGAAGCGATGTTGGGCCTAAATATAAGCATGGTTAAAGGTGAGTTGTTTCAAGTGGAGGATATTCCGGATATGGATCAGTTGGCGTGGATCTTAGGTTGTAAATTGGGTTCCTTGCCTTTGAAGTATTTGGGTTTACCATTGGGAGCTAACTATAAGTCTAAGTTGGTTTGGAGCCAGTTATTGAGAGAATTGGGTTCCTCCTTGAGGCTTGGAAAGCTTCCCTTTTATCCAACAGAGGTAGATTGACTTTGTTGAAGTCCACTTTGACCTTCATATCGAATTATTTCTTGTTTCTCTTTACCATTCCAGCTTCAATGGCTAATAGGATTGAGTCTAAATTTCGTAATTTCTTATGGAATGATTCAGATAGTCATCATCCTTATCATCTTGTTAATTGGAAGACTATCTGTAAGCCTTTGTGCTATGGGGGCTTGGGGTGAGATCGATTAGAAATCATAATAAGGCCTTGTTAGTTAAATGGCTTTGGAAGTTTGGGGTGGAAAGAGAGAGCTTATGGCGTAACGTTGTGGCCTCTCTTTTTGGTTTGGTCTTAGAGTGGGAAAGTAAGGGGGTGCAGGGGAGATATGGTCGTAAGATATGGAAGTCCATTCAGAAGGTGAACGGTATCTTTTGGAATTTCATTTGCTTCAAAGTTAGGTCTGGTAAAGAAATTAAATTTTGGGAAGATAGGTGAGTCAGTGAGCATCTACTTAAGGAGTCTTTTAAGATCCTATATCCTATTGCTTTTGATCCCTTGGATATGGTGCTAGATTTCTTTAATGTTGTGGGGAATATCTAGATTCCTAAACTTCGTAGAAATTTAAATGATTAGGAAGTGGGGGGAGTTTGTTGGATTGCTTAGGGTGTTGGAGGGTATTAAACTGGATCTGGCTCTTCAAGATGGTTGGGACTAGATCTTATCTTCTAAAGGTAGATTTACCCCCAACTCTCTTTATATGGAGTTAGACATTGATAGGCCTTTCTTTGCTCATAAAGGCATTGGGATCCGAGGTATTCCCTCAAAAGCGTCGTTCTTTCTTTGGTCTGAGTACTTGGATAAAATTCTCACCCTGGATCATTTACAGAGTAGATGATGGAATTTGGCAATTAGGTGTATCTTGTGTTCAAAGGAAGAGTCGGTGGACCATTTTTTTATGCATTGCGATATGAAAGCTATGGTTTGGGGTTTCTTTTTCTCGCATCTTAAGATTTCTTGGTCTTTTCCTAACCACTTTCATGAGTTTATTTTAGGATGGCGGATCCGGGATTGAGAGGTTTTGATAACTATCATTTAAGCGGCGCTTCTAGGGGCAATTTGATGCAAAAGCATATTAAGTCAAGAAGAAGAAGCTTAAGGACCGTGGATAGTCCCCAAGACATGGATGTTTCTAATTTATTTAAGGGTTATTTTATTTAAGTTCATTTAATATTAAGGTTGTTTATGGGTTTTATTTAATGTAACTAGACCCTAAAGGCCTTAAAAAGAAATTTAACTGAATTTAGATTTTATGTAATAAGGCATTAAATGTCAGGGGTTTAGGTATAAATTAAGAATTTTATTTGGAATCTAAATAAGAGTCCTATTTAGATTAGGAGTCTAGTGGTTTAAGTTTCTAAATAGAGGAGATCATTAGGTTGTAAGGCAGTTTTTTATTATGAAATAAAAATTATTTATGGAGTCTATTATTTGGGCTGATATCTTCTCCAAAACTGCTCACGTAAGGTGAGTTCTCTTCTTCCCTATTTTCTTCTCTATCTTCTAATTTTCTCTTTTCTCTTTTTATCTTTCTTTCTTTCTTGATCTTGATTAGTAATCTTATTGTTTTCTTGATCTACTCACATTGTTATTGTAATTTTAGATTAAAGATTTAATAAAAAATCTTTTTTTACTACAATCTTGAATATGAAAATTTGTATACAGCATTCTCTTATAATCTTCTTCTAATTCTTCACCAAGAAACCCTTTCGTGATTGTCTTAATCTATTTCTCTTTATTTTTTCACCTTTTCTTGATTCAATAATTTAATTTTTATGAATCTTTTAGTTGAATCTTGAATTCTTGAAATTGTTTTAATTGAAATACTATTATTTCTTTAATTCAAAATTCAATATTTGCATTATTTAAAGTGTCTTGCATCATCCCGCCATAATCCCATATTGTGAGAATCCACTCTTTTGGATATCCTACATCAAATTTGGTACCAGAGCTAAACCTTGGAAGTTTAGGAATCCATTTTACTTTCAATACACAAAGGCTTAACTTTTGGAGGTTTTTTCAAAAGGTCCTATAACCCTAAATTGTTTTAAAATTGTGATTATTTTTTATGAAGGAAAAAATAATCCTACAATATGGGATTATTTTTGGTCTTGAAATCATTTTTAGATTATTTAGGGACATTTTCATTAATTTTAGGGTAACCCTAAAATCCTTGGGGTCTTTTAAAAGGGTTTTTTAGAGTTTGAAATTTTTTAATAAGCCCTAAAAAATTATTTTGAACTTCAAAATCATGGTGTATTATTTTGGGAATGAAGTAACTCAAAATCATGAAGAGTATACACTATGGGCGAGATATTTATGTGAAGAAAAACTCTGATCTGAGCTAAATTACATGGACGAGTCGCTCTCCCATGCAAACCGATGTTGGTGCCGTCACGTATGGTTTTGCAATATTCTTCAATGTTAAAGTGAAATTCTTCACTCTCGGTTTCGAGAAATTGAAAGGAAGAGAAAACAAAGGTTTTAGGAAATTGAACATCAGAAACAGGCTCAAATATTTCAAGATTTACTTTAGCAACTCAAGGTTATCCAAGTGAAGTGCGATGCTAAAAGGGAACAGATCATAATAGAGTTAGAAATTAAATAGGAAAAGATCAATGTTGAATATGAAACCAAACAAATCCAAATGCTTTGAATTAGTGAGGCCAAATAAGCTCAGACTCTAATTGAGAAAGCAAGTCAAGCTCGGAAAGTCGAAGTTAAGAATTCGAAGATTTTTCCAGCCCCTGTGCCAATTCATCCCAAGCCTAAGATTCGGAAGAAGTGTCAAATGAGGAAGATGTCCAAGAAGCCAAATTCGTGCAAGAAATCATCAATCATAGGCCATCTCCCATATTCGTCACCATTGTTACAAAGTTCAGAAAGTTCGTCTACAAGTAGTTGTGATGGAATGTGGATGCAACAAAATTCGATGGTGAATTTCTCCCCACCCCAGGAGAATGATGCAGCCAATGAGAAGATATTATTGTACGTGCCGCCACACAAGAGAGCCTGATTCAAGATTCGTGAAGATCCTTCAGTTCAAAGAGTTTAGGGATATTAGAGATGTTTCCAACTTATTTTAGGATAATTTTATTTAAATCCATTTAATTTTAGAGTCGTTTCTAGGTCTTATTTTGGGTTTTATTCTAATGTAACCAGACCCTAAAGGCCTTGGAAAGGAAAATAAATATTGTTCTTAGAGTTCTTATACTAAGGATTAAGTTTAGGGTCCTAGGTGTAATATTAAAAGTAAGAGTTGTTGATGATGAAATAAAGATTGTTTATGGAGTCCATGATTTGGGCTGGTATCTTCTCCAAAACCCCTCACGTAAGGTGAGTTCTCTTCTTTCCTCTTTTATTCTCTATCTTCTAGTCTTTTCTCTTCTCTTTCTTTCTTTCTTCTTTCTTGATCTTGATTAGTAATTTTGTTGTTTTCTTGATCTACTCACACTGTTATTGCAATTTTAGATAAAAGATTTAATAAAGAATCTTTCTTTACTATAATCTTGAATCTGAAAATTTGCTAACAGCATTCCTTTTTCTTCTTCTTCTAAGTCTTCACCAAAAAACTATCAAGAAACCCTTTTCTTGAATGTCTTAATCTATTTCCCTTTGTTATTTCACCTTTCTTTGATTCAAGAATTTAATTTCTATGAATTTTTTTTAGTTGAATCTTGAATTCTTGAAATTGTTTTAATTGAATTTCTATTATTTCTTTAATTCAAGAATCATTATTTACATTCTTTAAAGTGTTTTGCATCATCCCACCATAATCCCATATTGTAGGAATCAATTCTTTTGGATATCCTACATCAATCTGTGGGCATTGTACCACAAACCTAGGTTCAAAACCCGTCTTCACCTACTAATAAATTAACCACTAACATTTACCTATCAAAAAAAAAAAAAAATTAATCCTTATTACCATAAAAGAAGAAGAAGAAGAAGAAAGAATAAGAACATACCTGATTTGCAGAGTCTCACTACAAATCAGTGGCCTTGGCATCTCCCCAAGGTTGAAGAAACTCTAGGACTCTCACCTAGAGGAAACACAGTCGCATGGTTTGAGAAACAAGACCAACCTTGGGCTACTATCTTTAAAAAAAAATCTTTATGTCTTCAATAATATTCAGGTACATGTTGACCACTTAACTTATAGACCTAATGACCTCAAACTTTAGAAGTTTCGAAAATTGAAACTAATTTCTAATAGACTCTTTTAACTAAGACTTCCTAAAACTTATTTCCTAAGAAAAAAACACGCAAATTGTGGGGTTACTAGGGGCTGTCGACCAGCCTTATTCTCAATAACAAATATTGGACCAAAATAAGCAAAAACAAAAACATTAAAGACCCCTACGTCCTAAACTCCATAAAAACATAGAACACTAAATAAAAGACATAAAATAGCTCTAATAAGGACTCCATCAGCTCCATGTGATCAAAGACCATTTGTCCTCCATAACCCTCCATGTATGGACCCCACCAAGGCCCATGTGGGCCCCACTTGATCTTCCTTGTCCGCATGAATTTCATTTCAACTCCAAGTGTGATTTAAAGTTTAATTAGTTATAACTTGAGACTAAAATTCATCAAAATAAATAAATAATAATAATAATAATAATTTGAGACTAAGGAGTTACTAAGGGAAGATGTTGGCCATAACTTGACGTATCCCATGTACTCCTTTGTTTCCACATAATTAGATGAAGTGCTTAACTCATTAATTGGAAGTAGGGAAGGATGCTGTAAAGAGGGTCTTTTTTTTTGTTTAATCACTCTGTATGATTCCTTGTTGGCAGTTCTGACTCCATCCTGTTGATGCCCTTATATAGGTGTTAATTCCATCTAGGACTCCTAAGACATCTACATAAGTGGAATAATTACCTCCTTCCCTCCCTCCTGTTGCATGTCAAGTACAACTTGGAAGTTGGAAGTAAAAAATCAACAATAATATAGAATCAAGATGCATACTAGCAATGAAGTGAAAAACATAGTACCTAAAGTCAGTAGATGGATTAGGACCTTGCCACCCCATTTCTTTCCATTGCTCAGAAATCAAGCCTTTAAGATGAACATCTGGAAAGGCAACATGCCATAATGCTCTAAGAGCTTCCTGCCAATAAGAAAGAATAATCAGATAAACTTACTGATATAACAACAGAAAAAAGGAAACCTTGGAAGAAACACTATGAAGAACAGTTAAAATCATGTACTGCCATTGCGTAACTTCATCCCAAAACATCAGCATAGTCAGTCTATTAAAATTTGAGTTTTGCCGAATTGAAACTTAAACCTCAAGATCAAAATTGTCAAATAATGAGAAGTAAAAGGTTCCATAAATGTACTTTACACATAAAAAGCATTCAATCTTCATCAAGAGAATATTCAACTGCAGTACAAATTTCACGCACTTGTATTCTCAAACTCAATGCTGATGGGTTCTTGTTTGGTAATTCACATCCATCCAGTATTGGGGGTTTGATCAGAAAGAGTTGAAGTGTGTCAGGAAGCATTCTCAATCACATAGGGCAAGGAGATGAAATAACAACGGAGATTTGAACATTAATTTTTGGATTGGCATTGATTCATTTTCTTGATTTATAATAGGTGGTAGTAGAAGGGGACTCAGCCACAGTCATAGGTTGGCTGAATAAAGGAAGTCAGGGGCCATAGAGGCTAACTCATCTTATCAAGAAGGTGTGTTCCTTAGTCTCTTCTTCACACATTTTGTTCCACTAAATTCCAAGACATGTGAATTCCAATGGAAATGATCTAGCCAAGAGCTGGGCAAGGAGAGAACGAATGAACATCGGTGTATTACCCCCAAATACGATGCTTTTTGTTTGTTTATGCCTTTTTTCTTTAGGTTAGCGTGGCTTATCCCTTTCTAGTTGTATCATTTTCTTTTGATGCATGATAGTTAGGCATCAAAAAAATTATATATATATGCATGTACACATCTGAACAAGATGAAATCAATTCAACCATTTTAACAAACCCACAAGACAGGATGTAGATGTATTACATGTGTGAACTAGATTAAGTATCAATTAACGGAAAAGATGTGTGGTTCATATATCAAAAAATGATAAGAACCTAAATGATACCTGCTCTAGTTATAGTACAAGAACAAAAATAAATAAATAATAAGAAAGAGCAGTTAGTTTAATTTTATATGGTTCAAAACCGTCTTGATAAAACGAAAAGAGTGAAATGAAATAGGCTTGATGATAAGGCCCATATCGATGTTCAAAATTTACTTTAATAAAACTTGCAAGAGAGATAGAGAGAGAGAGAGAGAGAGGCATGAAGACAATACTTGATGGTCTGGGCGAGTCTCATCAAAAGGTACTCGTAATCGTTCTTGCAGCCTTAGCAGTCTTCGTTCCTGTTAGCAGGTAAAAGAGGATGTTCTTAGACAGGGAACAGCATATGAACCAAAACAACAATTTCTAAGTATGCAGTGGACCAACTTTCCCTAGTGTGTAGAATATTCAAAAGACTTCTCTATTATGATAAATGTTAACTAGGGACTATTAAAGCCAATTTTAAGGATTTTAGAGGAAAGGAAAAGGCATGACAGCTTTATACAGTCTTGTGAGTACCACAATCAGTCAGTCCATAGAAGAAAAGAAAATACCATTTTATTGACCGAGTAAACCACTAAATGGATTAAGATTACATTTTTACCTGAAGTGGGGTCAAAGAATAGTCAAGATTCTTGTCACTTCCGTGACGCTTATTGCCTGAACGATACAGGAGTGCTCCTAGCCATGATCGTGATCCAACCATAGCATTAGCTGCAAACACCAAATGCTGATCTGTGATTAAATAGAAACCCTTGTGTAAAATGGAATAAGTCAGATATTCAACATGTTGTGAGGTAAAAAATTGCGTCAAATTGTTTATGAAGATAGGTGGGTCTACTTTGTACTTTTCCAAGTCATGGTTAGAATGACTCTAGCTATGATCCTAAAATCTCTTTCTGGCTTACATACTAAAACTGAGGATGGTAGCACAGGACTAGAACATATTTTATTTGTTTCCAACCAAAAGCTTCCATGAAAATAATCATGAACAAATCATTAAGGTAAATAAAATAAATTACGAAATGCAAATCCAAGCAGTCTAGCATATCCAGCTTAAATTTGGTATCTGAAAGACCTCTGAAGAAAATCAATTGCATAAACACATTATTGTTTTTATAAAGAAAATTAACACAGATATGAGATACTTTTAGAACTTGATATGTGAGAGATATCAATAAGGTTATCAAGAGAACACTACACTTCTATTTATCTCTTTACTTGTTCAAGAGTATTATTTAGGCCATTTAAGCCGGTTGGTCTATTTCAATTGACTAAGATACAATGTTCTATTATGAAATGATATCTATTCTATAGCAAAAGTTATAATAAAAATCGGGATTTTAAATATGTGTACTGAAATAAGGAAATACGCAAGACAAGCAATTTACATCAACAGAAAGCCATAATACTCAAGATGTAGACACTCCAAAAGGAAAGGTCCCATGATAACAAGGCTAAAGAAAATCTTTCTTACAAGAAGCAGCAAAGAATGCCAAGATTTGTTTCTGCAATGTTTCACACAAGAAAACAGAAGCAGAGAGTCTTGCAAAGGGAAGGTGGGAATTTCTACTCACTAAAACATTGAGCCGAGTGTGAAATTACGTGTGCAAAGTTATGTGCCCAGGCCACCTCTCCATGTCTTCCCTTTCGCCTCCAATAACCCTCATCTTCATCAACCTGTATTTAGCAGCAAATGTGAGCAACTCTAACTCAGAACTCAGGGTACTCAGACATTATTTAGTGAGCTGACAGTATCAAGTTAAGATTCAGTTTCTCTTTCCTCCGTCATTCCTTAAAAAGAAATGCCTGGTAGATGAGCAACTTAGATAAATTGTTGTAAAATAAAGGATCCTCCATTAACACAATTAATTTGAATTCAATAAATGAAAGCACCAGCACTACATCCGATTCCAAACATTGTAGCAAAACGATTAATTGAGTTCCCAAACAGCAAAGATACCCGAAGTCTTGTCAAATTTCTGACCCATAAGAAGGTTTTATGGAAGCTTTCCGCATTACAATGTCTGAAGCAGGGAGAATATAATGACGACCAAATTGCAATTACTTCATTAAACTAAGCATACAATGTCACATTTTGAAACCAAAATAAAAAAGTGAATGAAGAAATTTAATCCTATTATTCTATTTTCCTGCAAGGCAACTCCTTAAAAAGAGGTGGGCAAGGTTGGGTTGGCCAAGAAAATATAAGGGGGAGGTGGGAATGGAGAAGAGGGATTTACCCCATGAAGAGATGAGCAGGAAGGGATGCATTGGTGACGCCTTAATCTCATCTCAGGAGACGACAGACATGGGATTCCTTCTCCCTTTGAAAGCAAAAAGAAAAGGAATAGGAAGGGAAAGAGAAAAGGGACAAATGATTGCAGCAACTCATGCTCTGCTCCAAATTCAAGCTGCCATCATTTCTATTGTCTCTACACAGAACCAGCAATGTTTATATACGAAAAACAAGAGAGCCCCACAGTCAAAAATGGAATGAAAGGTAGAAGGATAGATGGATTTCCATTTTCCGGAGCCTAATAATCCTAACAGAAATTAAAAAAGAAGAAAGCGTGGGTTTTAAAAAGAACCCAAAAGAGAATTCAAAGCGAAAAAGAAAGAAATGAAATGAAAAGGATGAGAGCGCAATCAAAGGGTGCCAAGACTGCCTACAAGACCAACTTTTTCTTCTTTCTCTGTTCCTTTTGTGATGTGGATTTCCTTGTTACAGACTAAAAAGGCCGAAAGGGAATCACAAAGTGTCTGTAATGGACACTATACAAGACAAAAAGGACAGAGAAAAGGAGAGAAAAGAAAGATAAAAGTAGGAGTGAATGATTGAGGGAGCCAAATAACAGAGAGAAAGAGAGGACAGACCTGTGATCAGAACGTAGATAAGAAAACCGGGAAGGGGCCTCCTTGCGTCGACTGTGGTGGGGAAGGTGATGGTGGTGGTGGGGCCGGACCTGAAAGAGTCGGAGGTGGAGGAGCATCTGACTGAGCTCGACCCTCTCTCTCTCCGTGCAATCTCTTGTGTGCTTTTCTTGCTTGACTCTTTGAAATGGGACGGGCGAGGGGGGTTCGGGTTGGGGGGGCAAGGCAGGCTACAGGGAGGATGGAAGGGAGGACGTCTCGCTCCAGAGGAACGCTAAGACCAGAGGAACGCTAGAAGGGGCCCTGCTAAAGCCCCGCCCGCGGCGTAGTTGTCGGGGGTCCAACGACTGCGAAGTCCTTGGCCTCGGCTTCCGCCACTCCCGAAACGCGTCATTTCAGTGCCACTTGGGGATTTGGCGTTTGCTTTTTGCCCATCCTTTTATGCTTTTCATTCATTCCGCCTGCCTTGACTCGTGTTGGTTGTTCCTGCAACATGATTCAACGAGGACAATCGCGGAAAAGATTAGGTATGGAAATTTGCTTTTCCTGATTTATTAGAATGGCATCAGGGGTGGACACATCAGCATTGAAAAGTGATAAGCAACCCAAAAAGTGAAAATTACTTTTCGGTACTGATGTGTCAGCCTCTAATGTCATCTTAATACATCAGAAAAACATATTTCCGTACCTAATCCTAACCCGGACTCTTCAATTGTACGGAATAGAACCCATTTGTGTTTGTAGGCCACCCACCATGGGTTCCCCATCCAATGGGGGAGAAAAGAAACTCACATTTATTTTTAAATCACAAAAAATTAAAACCAGCTATTAAGCAACGACGACATCAACCAACAGCCTTTATCCCAACTACGTGAATGGATAAAAAATGTTCACCCTAACGAATGCTAACCACTGCTCTTTGTCAGGCGGCCGGCACATCAGCGCCGAAAAGTGAATATGCACCCCCCTAAAACTACGTATAGGATATAGGACCCCAAAAAAATAAAAAAAGTTCAAAGTCAAAAAGTGGCTGAGAAGTGGCACTAAATGTAAAATTAAGTCGTGAGTCACTCAATGTGATTTCCATTACGTAGAAAATTGGTTTCAATCTGAACCGGGACTGCATGTCCTGAGTAACTTACCAAATTGCAAATCAAATCCTTTATGGTCATTTGCCAGGGAGATTTAATATCTCCTTTCCTCTTTCGTTTCTATGCATAGGATCTTTCGACCTCCTTAATTGAAAGGCATGGTTAAATTTCTGGGATTAAATTAAAGCCAATAAACCTTTTATATTCTATTTACTTTTTGCTTATGACTATTATATCTTTTCAAAAGTACATTGGAATGAAATAAGTTTTATTTCTGATTTTTTTAGGCTTTTAGTGAAGCCTCTAAGTTAAGTTGTTAATCATGAAAAATTGGAGTTATTCTTGAGCACTAAAACCCCCAAACCCCTTAAATTAATTATTCAAGGTTCCTGAAAATGAAGTATTCCCAAACTCTTAGCAATTATTTGGGTTTTATTTTTTTCCATTGGAAAAAGTAAGGCTTCTATGTATGCCTTTACAAAAGAAAAAGCTAAGATTAAAATCCAATGGTGGAAATCAAAGCTACTTAATCAGGCTAGTAAAGAGATTCTCTTCAATCTGTGATGTCCTGTTTTATAATACCTAAAAAAATATACAATGATATTAATATTATTCAAAGGAAATTATGGTCAGGTAGTGATTAGTAATTAATTGGATTTGCTAAGAGAACCTTAGAAAGAATAAGAGAGAAGGGGGTTGGCGTTTCAAGGACTTGCATGCCTTTAATAAAGCTATCCTTACTAAACAAGCTTGGAGACTTCTTCAAAACCCTGAGTCTCTTTTTGATGGGCTACTCTGCTCAAGTCTCTTTATCACCCAAATGTCGATTTCCTTAATTCTAAGACCAAAAAAAAATTATTAAGCTTCAAAAAGTATTCCAAAAAAAAAAAAAAAACTCTTATATAAAGGTTTGAAATGACATGTTGGTTTCAGTGAATCAATTGACATTTGGAAAGATACTTGGATTCCTATCCACTTAAATGCCCCTTGGAAGGTCCCAGACCTCATTGATATGGACATCTTTAAATGGGATCTCCTTCCTATTGGAAACTTATTGTCTAGGGAGGATGTTAATCATATCTCTAGCATCACTTTGAGTAGAGCTAATGATAAGGACAAAATTATTTGACACTATAATAAAAAGATGAGACTTTTTTGTCAAATCAACATATCAAGTTGCTATTATACCTCCATTGTCCCCTATGACTATCCCAAACCCTTTGCCTTGGAGTAAGTTATAAGACTTTCCTATCCCCCAAAAGATTAAACATTTTATTTGGAAAGCTTGTCATGATGTCCTCCCAACTAGAGCTAATCTTAGGAAGAGAAACATTGAGATTAATCAATTCCCCTTGTGTAATTTCTAAATTGAATCTATACATATCATTGTTTTCTTTCTTGTGATTTCTCTAACAATGTGTGGTATCTTCTCATTTGGCATTAAGGCCTTGGATTGATAATAACTCTTCTTTTGTGGATTGGTCGATAAAATGGTACACATTAGATAATATTCTTAACAATGAAAAAATTGAGATTATTTTAGCTATTGCTATTTCTTGATGGAATATTTGGGAATTTCAAAATGTTATGGTTTTTTACAAGGAAGGTGCTTCAATCTCCAACATTTTCCTTGACGCATGTGGGCTATTAAAAGAGCGTAAAGATATGCAAAGTATTGAGCAAAGAACTATGCAAGCTTATATGGGGATGTGTGGTGCTTCTTTTTGGTTGCCCCAGGTACAAACTTGATTAAGATTAATTTTGATGGTGCCTACCTCAAGTCAAGAACTAAAACTAGAGCAGGGATTATTTTGTGGAATGTGGATGGTGGTTTTTTTGCTTGCCCTGGTGGAGCCAGGTATGTGTGGGTCAGCAATGACTTTGGAATGTTGGGCTACTAGACTTGTCCTATTAAAATTTTGGTTGTTAGGGCTTAACAAGATTATCCTTGAAGTTGATTATAAAATTGCAATCTCCTTCTTGAAATGGGTTGATACTTCATGGTTATGTTCGATTAGAGGCCTTATTTTTTATTATCTTAGTTCGGTTTCTCTTTTTGATGTTGTTTCCTTTTCTTCAGTTAGAAGAGAAGGCAACAAAAACTCTCATGTATTAGCCTCCTTTGGTCTTCCCTGCGTTTCCGCATTCCCCCTCCATTTGATCTTCTTGCCCCCTATCTAGCTTGAGGATCCGTTGAGGGGGAGGGGGATGGTTATTCCCTGGTGGGTTCTTACTCTCTTTTACATATTAACCAAAAAAAAAAATTCTCTAGTCTAAATGGATAGGTACCACTCCAGTCTCTGCTCAACATGTGACTCAATGTCTAACAAAGAGTGCATTAATAAATACACATGTACTTATCGATTGTGTATTTACCATAATATCTATTGTTGTGGAGCTTGATGTGGGAGAAGACACATGAAGGAGAACTGTACATGACAGTTTGGACCAGTTCAAAGGGCCCTGGACTGGTCCAATTGGGCCCAGACCAATCCGCCAAAATGGTGGATCGATCCAGGGTAGTTTGGGTGTTGCATAGGAGAACCACCAAAAGCGAGGTGGAGCGATTTACACATTTTGGTAGATTGGTCCAGCAGCTTGAACCGAGCCGCATGTTTTGGCGGATTGGTTCGGCGATAAATTTTTCGTACGATTTTTAGCAGAAGGTCCATGGAAGAG